>JAIPRL010001077.1:11982-53668 GCA_025469235.1 Pemphigus obesinymphae
CATACATACATACATACATACATACATACATACATACATACATACATACATACATACATACATACATACATACATACATACACACATACATACATACATACATACATACATACATACATACATACATCCTTTACTAATTCTACTGTCTTTATCTCATCCTTCCTTAAAACATGTCCGAGTTATCTCAATATCTCTTTCTATTTTTTTCTGTTCCTATACTACCTCTTATATAATCATTTAGAATTTTACCTTTTCTAGTCTTTCCAATCATCTACCTTAACATTATACTTTCCTATTTATTACCCAACATTCTGATCCATACATCATTTAAACTTTACCACTGTCTTATAAAATTTATTTTTTAACCTAATTGGGATCCTTTTGTCACACAAAATATATGACGCTTCTCGCCACTTTATTCTATGTTTCATATCTTCCTCAAAACCACCATATTTCTATATAATAGATCGTAAATACTTGAACCTCTCAACCTCATTCACTTCATGACTACTCAACTTCATTACTTGTCTTTCTGCCTTTTTAGGCTTTTTTAGCTCTATTCGCTAGGTTTAAATAATTATTATATTATTATACTATAATTCAAAATTATACTCTATTTATTCTGATTTATTTTTACTAATCTTTAATCCTTTATGCTCAAAAGCATCCATTGGGACTTGTCCCTTCATATAAGTCCTCAATTAAATTCACATACACCTTTGGTAATCCTTTTTTTATTAGTGCCCACTTCACGATCTGTCTAGTAACCATGTCATACACCTTCTCTAGAGCGATAAAAACCATACACAACTTCCTCTTCTATTCTCTATACTTTTCTACTGTCTTATACAACATATTAACTTTATTGTTGACCTTCCAGGCATAAATCCAAATTGATTTCTTGGAAAAAATATCTCACTCCTTACCCTCTTATCAATTATCTTTTCCAAAATCTTCATGCTATGACTCATAAGTTGTATTTCTCTATAATTTTCACGTTCCTGTACATCTTATTTTCCCTTAAATATTGGTACTACACAACAGTTTTTAATGGTAAATTCAATCTAGTTAAGATCTGGTTAAAGTTATCATAGTTACTTATTTTATTTTATTTTTTAATAGAGAACTTTGCTCAGAATCATTTTTTATCGATTATGATGATTTATCATTGCTTTAAATTCAATATGTACACTACCAATACCCAAATCGACATGCCCAACCCCAACTGACCGGTTTATATTTACTCTATTTATCCTACACCAAATTTCCATAACAATCAGTCTATATTTGGTTGTCACACTTTTCCCCAGCATTACCTTAAAGTCTTTACTGTGTTTTATACTCTTTATCCTCCATTTATATTAGTAAACTTGAGACTTGTTCCTTCTACTATTATAGATCTTATAATACTCTTCTAATATATCTCTTTTCCTAAAAAGAAGTACCTATTCATCATCAATAATCATCGCTAATTCATACGCTGACGCAAAATCAATTACTCTTTCTTCTGCTTCATTCTTTTCTCCAAATTCATACTCTTCATAATCTCTTCTATCACTGCTCACATATCCATTTATATCCTTTCCCCCTATCAAAATGCAATAATATTTCGATGTCATGCATTACCTCAATCATTTCTTTCTCATTTGTTTGGCTTTCCTCACATCACACTTGTAAAGCATATGTATTAACTATATTCAATACCGTATCCTCTAACTTTTATAATAACTAACTCCTCTTACTTTTATCATAATTACTTTATCACTCTTCCTTGTCTTCTCTTCTTTCCACTTTGTTTCCTGCACACAAGAAATGTTCACATTCCTTCTCCTCAGAACTTCTGCCAACTTTTCTTGTCGATTTTCCTACATTCCACGTACCTAATTTAACTTTATAACTACCTTATGTACTCAATCGTGAATTCAATCTAAAAACCTTTGGTACTTTTCCTACACTATTAACATCACAGCCAGACTTGTAATATTACTAATGAAATGACTACCATACTCGATTTCTGGATAGAACCCGTTCACTCCATCTCTTAGGCATCTTTACACCTATTTAGACTCCTCTCACCTTTTATACAATTGTTATGCTAGTTGTCGACCTGACACAAATTCAATTAGTCAACTTGTACAGTAGATAGGCATAAGGAAACCGTAGAGCTATTCCGAATACAGGGCTATTTAAAACAAAAGCAGTCTTGAAAAATAAAAATAAAACAGTCATAAAAAATCAATTTTGATTAATTAATCAGTTAATCGAATAAAATGAAATCGATCAAAATATGTATTTTTTTAACACTGTCTCGTGTAAAAAATTTTTCTATTTTGTTTTTCAAATTACACTATCTTATATTTTCAAGTAAAAACTTCATTCTTGTATCACATACTGTTAACTTAATTCAAATATTTCTATTTTCTCCCTGTTAACTTATTTTATGAGATATATGATTTAGAAGTTTTCGTAAGCATATTATAGGTATCCAATTTTTCCATCTTTATTAATATTATATTTGTATAAACACTCGATAATAATTTATACAATCTTATTAACATGATATTTATGCTAAATTTTGTTATTAATAATATTACAATAGGTAATAAAAACTCGGTCAGTAAGGGGTGGAAATATTTTGCTAGTCGAATAGATTAAGAATGATTTCTTTGAATAAAACTGAGCGATAATTCTGAGCGTGGTGTTATAGTGTTATAATCATTATTTGATGTAGATTTTAATTTTCCAATTTATAATAATTTTCAATTTTTTTTATAGTTTTAATTATTATATAATATCACCTATATAATTGATAACTAGTTTATTTGTTATTTTCTAATTTATAACAACTTTACACTAATATTTCCGTTATAAAAGGTAGTTTTTCATTATGATTTTGAAAACTACTTAGAAAGTCAAAATATGACTTATAAAGTACCGACTAGAATGAATTTCCTATCAAAAGCTTTTGTACCAGAAAACTCATACTTTACTTCTTCTGCCCAAAAAAAGTACCTGTATATAGGTACATACATACATAAAAAAAAAATAATAAAAAATAGAAAACATCATTGTAAAACCAATGCATTCCTCGCTATGCTCAGAATCTAAAATGTAAAAATATTATATATTTTATATATTAATTGTTACATACTCTTACACATATATTTGTTTTTTATGTTAGAAATATCGAGAGCGAGAATCTAAAGTCAGAAGAAAAGATGGACTTTTACTCATTCGTGATTTAGCAGCAGAAGTTAAAAATATGATGGATATCAAAATGAATTCGGTTTTGGTGAGTAAATATTATATTCTATATATTTTTGTAGTTGTTGTATAAAAAAATACACAAAAGTTAATTATCATATTATTATATATTGATGCAAAAAACGATAATAAAAAAAACTAAACATATAAGTACTACCATCTACTTAATTCATACATTGTACATGTGTATTTGAATATGTCATTATGCATTAATTCTAACTGCCATTAAATACGACGTTCCCTGTATATTATTAAATTTCCAGCTTTAGTCTATCATTACAGTGTTCCTTTTTCTCTTTCTCAAATTCTGTAGTCCTTTTAATGTATAATATTTTTATTTTTACTTCATATTATTTTATAATTGTTCAGATAATTATTTACCTAAAAATAAATATTTAATAAATAAATAAATGAATAATTTTTTATAAAAAAAAAAACCGTTTAATTACTCACTTTTACTTACAAGTTAAGTGGTTTCAGCACATGTCCATACACCAACACATATTATAAGGTTACATTATTTTATTAACGCCAATCGTGGAAACCCACGACGCCACTTAAATTCCAAGAGCTCGTGTACATACAATCGAATACCGTCATTTTTGGTGGTTTGTCGGATTGTTAACGTCATTTGAACACCACGTATGCCACTAGATTCGAGCAGGATTAAAACATTATTACACATCTCAATGGGGTACTGGCGCCGTTTATATATTATTATTATTATTATTATTATATCAATAAACGTTAATTAACTTAGCATGGACAAGGTGAAAGGTGTGGATGGATGGGGTGTGGTGTATAATTAGAGAGAGCGTCAATGGCGGTGTGTTGGCAGAGGGTCGTAACAATAAGCTCTTCTACGCCTCTCTCCCGCTCTTTCTATCATTATCCCTCTGTCCCTGGCCCGATGTAGATGGTTGAAACCGATTGCTTTGTCGAATTGTTTTGGCACCGAGAGAGAGGCGATATACGTGGAAAAGACACTCGCGCGCCACACGCACGCATACACAAACACAGGCACAGTGCACAACTCATGGAGGAATTTAATTAACAGGATTCGCGACTGGAAAGGAGAACCGCGCCATTTAAACACCCCTAATGACTAAGTCCTCCACGCTCCTCGTGCCGTCTGACAGATGATATTATAAAGCACTCCGTGCAGACCTGAAATCGCTCGTTTCTTTGCGATTTAATTTGCATAAGTCGTTACCACCGCCTTACCATTATGATTTTATAATATATGCTGTTTTATTTACTTAATATCCTGTCAAAACCGTTTCCTAATAACAATAATAATTGCAATTAAAACTGTGTCGTC
Source organism: Pemphigus obesinymphae (assembly GCA_025469235.1). Classification (NCBI taxonomy): domain Eukaryota; kingdom Metazoa; phylum Arthropoda; class Insecta; order Hemiptera; family Aphididae; genus Pemphigus; species Pemphigus obesinymphae. The sequence goes on from JAIPRL010001077.1 coordinate 16,568, forward strand.
ATTGAAGCGTGTTGTTCATACAATCATACCCGCCCATTTCCGGCAAATATAGAGTATACATTTAATGAACCCTAAATGTTGTTTTGATAATTTATAACATGAACTGTATAACGTGTATGTTGACGATCTATCTTTCGTCGTACGTTTAGGGTAGGTATAATGAACACTTCAAAATTATTTCCAAATACAATGTCGAAATATGGCTTTTAAGGGGCCTCTCACGACTGCCGTATATTATATGAAAAACGACCGTTCCCAATTCCGTCAGACCGGCCGACACGGTGTTTACACTCCGATATTAAATTTTAACACATTTTCGTATTCTTTAATACTTGCTCGAGGTACCAAAAATATTATTCATATTTTCATAATAAAATTGCAATTTTAAAAATTGTGGTGTAAATATTTCAAAAATTGCTTAATTTCAAATATAAATATTTAATTAACTAGAAATAATATTCGAAATGTTTTTAGCACGATACCTAAAGAAAATGATGAGAAATGTATTATTTTTTTAAACGTTATTATTAGAGTACGTGTTTGAACGTCTTCGTTCAATTATAATCGTCTTTTTGAGTGAAACATTTACATTTTTCATGGTTGGAAAATCGATCGTTGATATGTTCATATGATACAATTTTGATACGGGTTACTAATTCGAGTATATATATAATATATATAATTATTATATTATATATAATAAATAAGGATTATTATTCATGATTCATACAAGCTCAAAGTTTAGTGAAATAATTAGAAAATAACTATAATATAATATACTCCTTATACTCTATATACCGCAGTCACGATGCCCCTTAAGCCATCAATATTTATCATGGAAGTATGTTACGTATTATGATACGTTTATTTTATTTTATTTGCATACATTATCCATGTATTTAAAACTCCGAATTTATTGTAAAACGTTATTAATAAAGTTAGTGTATACAATACATTGTTGGAGTTTAATAATTTTTAATAATTAGTTCTATGAAAATACTAAAATTAATACAGTTTTAGTAATTAATTAAAATTAATAATCTTCTTAAAATAATGTAGCAACTTTTTATTATAAATAGGTAAGTATTTATAAATTATATTTATATGTTATTTATACAGCATATATGCATCGTATAGATTATATTATATATATTATAAATGTAGTTTTCCTTATATACTTTTAACGAATAATAATAATAAGTATTAACTTTCGATTAGTCTTAAGATTCTGAGCGAAACGAGGTATATGATTGGTCGTAACAAAATGTGTTTTATTTTTACGTCTATATATTTTAGGATAAAAGGAGGTTAAGAGTAAATAGCATTCTTGACAGTAAATTGGTTCTAATTAGTTATTTAAATGGATAATTTTCGATTTTCCGATTAGTTTTCTCAAGCGTAAAAGAAAATTACAAAATAACAAATAAAGCTGTCATGGTAACCTTTTTGTAATAATAATAATAATGTATTATAATATCGAATTTCGCTCAAAAACATCTTTTAAGAGCAATGATTTATCTTTGTTTTCAAGTTTAAAATAAAAATAACACACTATTCTGCCCAAAGACCTAGAAAACAACCAACCAATTGTATCTGGACGTTCTTTTTTTAACCTCTGCAGGATAAAGAACTGGGTGGATATTTGATATTTAACTTTCCTTCGCTCCCGCCTGCATGCAATAACCAGTGCTATAATTTACTATTTAAAATGTTTAAATAATGATAAATTATAATATGCAAAAAACTAGTTAGAATTAGCTCGGTGAAACTAAAATTTAAATAATGCATGCGTAACCATTTTCATTTTCTTTATATCATTTTTCCTCCTAGTTGTTTACGACTTTCTCGAAAATTGTTGGAAATTTCAAATTATTGAGACACTTACTTAATAGGTTCTATCATGAAAGAATCTGATAGCTCAATTTTCATCGTATGTACGAGAATTAACATACACCTTATACATACTTATACTGTGTATACATACTTATATGGTGTATACTAACATTTTAAAATCTGAGCAGTGAGAGAAAGCTATTGATTTCATAATGATTTTTATTGAATACATTAATTCATAATTTTTTTCAAATTCAATATATCCAACACCAGTATCTTACTTGATGTGACCACCTACTGACCAGATTATTTTAATATCTGTATACTTAAATTTTTTTTGGTTACAAAGAGTCGAACAACAGTTTTTTTTTATGATAAATTGGTTAAAAAGCGTACAAAATACTACCTTTTATAATGAAAATATTTTATAAATGTAGAGGAAATAACAAATAAAATTGTTATAGTAAACAATGTTATTTTTTTAATGATATTATGCTACTTCTACCATCTGTATCTGGACGACGAATTTGTTTTAAATATTTAATTTTCTTTTATTTAGATCACCACAGATATGATTCAATATATTTAATCCATTTCAAATATAATCTTCTACAACTTAAATTTAAACTTGGTAGATAACTGTCAAAATATATAGGGTATTAAAAATGTAGAAAAATCAAACGAACTGTCGTAAATGTAAACGTGGTTGGGCCCATCAAAACCATCACAGAAGCTTTACTGGACGACGACTGTCAGCATTAATCAGTAACAAAGATGGTTAATATAAATATTTTAATTTAATTTAAGTCATCTTGAAAATTCATCTGTCAGCTGTAATATTTACATTATTATTTATTTATTATCATCATTTTAATAAAGACACAAAATAATATTTCGGAATAAATACGTTATATATAACCAATTTTTAATACCATAAAATTTAGGTATCATACATTTTAAATATATTTATATTTCCATAGTAATTTAAAAAGTAGATTCTAAATATTAATGTGTAATATAAATTAAATGAAAATGATTTCGAAAAAGAAATCTTATTATCTTGATCATTAAAATACCATGTTAACAAACAATGGTTTTTAAATGTATTCGAATTTCAAATAAGTAATTGCGAAAAATATTAAATAATTTATTAAGTAATAATAATGAAAAACAAATAATTACCATTGTGATAATAAAGTTTAAGAATATCCAACACCAATAAATGATTTTTTTTTAAATTTTTAATACAGTATTATAAATCAAAAATATTATATATGTATTTGATTTATATAAGTACAATTTTTATAATTAACAAATAAAAATATATCTGTATGTGATCAATATTCCAAGTGTATAATATATAATATACATGATAATTAATATGTATATTCCAGTATACAAAATATATTATACTGGTTTTATGTATTCTCCTCACATTATAAATGCAGATCGGTAGAAAAAGTTTAGCGTACTTTTTACAAATCTAATAAACCGTTGTCGCCGCATAAAGTTTTAAAAAATTATTCGCCGCCAACTTTTGACTATTGTTTTACAGGTTTTTTCGATTTATTTCTGTCTCGAAAGTTTTGCTCTCGTTTAGCAACTTTTTTCATTATTTTATAATATAAGTGTTAGTAGTATTACTCTCTTCATCCACAATATGTTCACACACCACTAAAGTATACAAATTGCCTTAGCGCATCCGAGTTCACAACGTATTAACGTAAGGAAAAATAGTTTAGAGTTATAGCATTTTCATGCAAAATATTATAGTATGCAAATTATTTTCAATTTATTTAATGATTAAATTGTATGTATTTATTAACCTATTTAAATTTTTGTGAATAGGTATTAAAAGTTTTATAAAATATCTATTTTTAATTTTTTTTTTTAATTTTTTAGAGGTTGATGGAAGCTGGTGAACAATCTGCTTTGGCTCATCAAGAAACGTCTGTAAAGAGTGAGCGCTATGTAAACGATGGATTTGGAGATTTTAAGAGTCTGGAATCATTAGATCGATATGATCAGTGTGCATTCAATACTACTGTGAATTGTGTGCTATTACAGAGCACATACGTAGATCTAGGTGAAATTTATATACCTATAATACGAAATAAAAATATACTTACTAAAATTCTAAAAGATTTATATATTTATACGATGAAATTATTTTTTCAATACAAATATTGAATTATATATAAACTTAAATTGCAATAACCGATAATACATTAAATATAATTAAAAATAATACTTTCATAGACTTTCCCGCACAAATTGAAACTAAAATTTTAACTATTTAAATGAATATACAATTTTCATTATTTGTGTGTTATATAATTTTGTATCATAAATTATTATCCGTTTTTTATTATATATTTACGTATAATCAACTATTCCAAATCTACCTATATAGGTAAAATTAGTGATGTAACCTGGTGGGGTTATAATCCCCCAAATTTATTTTAAGCTTAATGATTTTACCCCAATACACGATTGAAAGACTTTCAATCAGAGAAAATCACTAGGGGTATATTTCTGGCTATGCTACTAGTTTAGACATACATATAACTTAATTAGTTTGTTTTTATTTAAATTGTTAATTAAACTATGATAAATTATTAAAATTGTAAACATTCAATTCAAAATATATTTATTTAATATCCGAATAAAAATTAAATAAATTATACTTTTTGATAAAAAATATTGGTATTGAAACTACAATTATAAATTATAGTTAAATTTTCTTTACATAAACTAAACCTTTACTTTATAGTTTTAAATTGAATTATAAACCAAATATTTGTTAGTTCAAATTAATCTAAAATTTTGTAGTAAAATATAGTTTTTACTAAACCATATACGTTTATTAATTAATATTATTAAATATTAATATCATTATCTAAAAAATGTAACAATTTTACACTAAAAAAATGATTTTTTCATTTTCATTTTACCAAGATTATTTTAAAATTATAAAAAAACGTTTTTTTTTTTTTTTAAATCTTTAGTATTTATTTTAATATTGTATACTTACTATATAACTTCAAAATAAATGTGGTTATCAATATAATTATGTATATTAAAATATTAGTCATTATAAATTAGGTACTACGAAAATTAAAAAATATATATAATGTATATAAAACACCTATAAAATTATTACTAATATATTATTCGTATTTACTATACTTATTATTATGTATGTAAAGACTTATCAATTCGTTTTACTTTACTATTAATTCAACAGATTCGGTTGATGAAACTATGTTACGAGATATGCAGTGGACCGAAAATTTGGATCCAATATTTGTTAGCAACTATGAAATGGATCCTTTATTATCTTGGCAATATTTCGGTAGCACAAAAGGAACACTCAGACGATTCCCAAGTAAGTATAAAGTTACACGGCGTTCTGAGTAGGCAATTTCGTTACGTTTGTGTCAACTGTTCAAAATCAAAATCTATACAATATTTGTATTATAGTTGAACACGAATGTTTTAGACATTTACTTTTTCAATTGTATTTTAAAAATACCCGCAATGCATATAATGATTTCACTACATCATGTTCAAAGATACAGAGTTGACTCCTGCTCCGATAAAACTCCGGAGCAAATAAAATCTCTTTGTTTTTCTAAATATGAACTCCGGAGAAAATAAAATCTATCCGTTCAGTATGTATTTAAGAAGGGGGAGTTAAGGTAGGGTTCTATGTAGCGTACTTAATAAACAAAAATACAAAATAAATCTTACAATTATGTGTTTTTTTAAATTATATGTCAATCAATGTATAATAATATATATATATATATATGTATAATATTATAATAGGTAGTCTATACATAGGAAAGAGGAGGGCACGAAATTTTTTTTCACGTGAAACTGCAAAACGACTTGATATTTATCCCCAAACGTTTTTCCCTACACTGAAAAAACAAGTTTTATCTTACTGTTATGAGCACGACATAAAATAATAATTGATACAGCAAAATGCCTGGAAACCCTACTACTTATATCCTTATCATTGAGAGATTTTCCTTTAAAAAAATCGTGCTCACTCCGGTAGTTAAAAAAATTTTAATTGTAATTTTTTTTGTAAATTAAGGGGAAAACGCTCCCAGATAGAACTATATATAGAGAAATTCCAGTCGTTTTGTAGTATCAATTATTTTTATGTCAAAAAATATTTCGCACCTTCCTCTCACTCTGTGTAAAGACTTTAAATATATTAATACACTATTATTTATAATATTTAAAAAAAAACACACACACGCACATATTACTATACTTATTTTAAAATGTTGAGCGAAACGTGCACTGTAAGGAATGTTGTTAAATTTCAACTAAATTTGCTATGTAAATTTACACATAATCCCAATGTGAATTCGTTTTGCACATAAAATGTCGATAAAATCATCCTGAGTACTTAGGTAAATTATATTTATACCAATTTCTGTGTAAATTTCAACTAGTAATGCTATATAAATTTACACGTAATACTAATATGAATTCATTTAGCACGTAAAAAATAAGTAAATTTGTCATCATCTTATTTAGATAAATTACATTTATACAAATTTTTGTGTGAATTTTAAATAATAATGATGAGTAAATTTACACAGATTAATAATGTGAATTCATTTTACATGTGAAATGTAGGTAAAATCGTCCTGAATACTTAGGTAAATTATATTGATATTAAGTAAATTTACAAATATTAGAGTTTGGTAAATTTCTTACATTCAATATAGTAAATTTACTAGACTTGAATTTGTAATTTTCAATACCAGTTTGTCGATTGTGTGTTGCTACACATTTTATGTAAATTTCAACCATAAATATTTACAGTGTGGTATGTGTTTGTTTTAAGATCATTTGTTTTATTTTATGGATGTGTACATTTTTTCTGGTAGAAGGAGTCAAGGAATTTTTAATAAGTAAGAGCTTTTTTAATGGCAAATTAATTCTAGATGTATTTTTCGATTTTCCCAGGGTTTTCTTAACCATATAAAAAAAACTACCTTTTTTAACGGAAATATTTTATAAATGTACGGGAAATAACAAATAAAGTTGTCATGGTTACTTATTTTTTTTTTAAATATTATATGTATCAAAATTTGTTAAACATTTTCTTTCCACTGCAATCATTTTTTAACCTAATAAAAATTTATTTTTGCTTTAAAATTTAAAATAATAATAATACACTATCTTATCAGAGGATCGAAGAGACGATGGAATAACTTGCATTCTCTGTATAGAGTCTGGATGACTTTTTTGTTTCTTAAATACGTAAAAAATTCAACCCTTGTGACCCTATCTTGAATCCACGCCTATCAGAGACAAAATATATACTGAATGGATAGATTTTATTTATCCAGAATAACTAGATTTTATATGCATCGATGTTTTATCTTATCCTCCAATCTTAACAAAATATTTGTTTTTGTAGCTTTTAAAATTGTAATTATATAGTCAAATGAATTAAGAATACTTAGATTCAATTGTATAACACGATATGTATATTTATAATTAGGTTATTTTTTAGCTTATTTTGTTATAAAAACAAAACATTTTAATGCAAATGTACTTGTATCATATTCATTGATAAATGTCGAATATTGTTTTAAAAAATCAATATATTTATTTAAAATTTAAATAATTCCTTTGTAAACATACTATAATATAGTGTAGATACCCGAACTCTACTAATAATTGTTTACTGTACCCAAGATATGACAAATGAATATCCACTATCCATAATATTAAATAATATATATTTATTTATATTTTCAAAATATTATATATTTTAATTTAGTATAATCTATCACAAAATATTAATTTTTTTCAAAGGTTTCCTAATATTTACTATTTAATTTCTAAATTATTATTAATAATAATTATAAAAAAAAATCTAAATTTTTAATTTTTGCCCTTAAGTATTTTTTTTAAATAATGACAGGTAAATAACTTAAATTTATACAAAGCCATTAGAAACACCAAAATCATCACAAATTTTAATAGTTTCTACAGATTATACTTATAATTTCTAAAAATTATATTATATTTTAATATATTTTAAAAATGAAATTATTAGGGTTCTTATATAAAGTAAGTTTTTAAGTAAAATTTTTTTTTGTAATTAATTAATAATTGTATAATTACAGCGCTAAGGTGGCCTTCGTATTCAGGATTATCACCTTCTGCATTGTTTGATTATCGATTAAATCCATGGTTTGTAGAGGCTGCAACTAGTGCCAAAGACATAGTTATAATTGCTGATTTCTCTATCGCATTATCTGACTATAAACTAAGTCTTGTAAGAGCTACCGCCTTAGCAATACTCGATACACTGGGCGCCAACGACTTTGTCAATGTATTATCTCTTGAGTCGTCAAATTATGAAATTGTACCATGTTTCAAGGAAGTTATTGTGCAGGTAAACTATTATTTATGTCACTATTTTAAACAATAACTCATATTATTTTGAATTTAGGCTAATGAGAAGAACTTGAGAGACTTAAGATCGGCTGTGGCACAATCAAAGTATGGTGGTAGTTCTAACTTCACTGGATCCCTAGCTCGTGCATTCGACATTCTACATAAAGTACCTACTTTTAAATTAATGAATGTAGAAACTTATAGTTTGGTATGGAGAAAAGTAAAATTGTTGAGGAAAAAGATAGGGGGATAGGGATATTAATATTTGGTGGAATTATTATATTCATATCTGTTATAAACATTATTTTAATAGTGTCTATAATTGTATAATACAGTTTAATCGCACCGGTCAAGGAAGTCAATGTAATCAAGCTATATTGATAATAACCGATGGTCCTTTTGGTCCATACAAAGAAATACTGCAACATAATAAACCACATATGCCAGTTCGAGTTTTTACCTACTTAATCGGTAAAGATGACTCAAACGCAGCGGATATGAATTGGATTGCTTGTAATAATAAAGGTAAGTTTATAATAAATAATGTACATAAAACATCAAGTAATACCTACGTTGCAAGAATAAAAAAATTCGAAATGCCTACTTCAAACATGATAAATGGGCGGTTTTTAAACGTATTTTAAACAATAAACTAGAATTCCATTCTAATTTATTTAACTTACTTATGTACTCATATAGAAACCTAAAACCAATAAAACAAATATAAATAGTAAATATTAATATGGGTAACCATAGCAACAAATTTTAAAGACAGACGATAGTAAAAACACTGTTTGAGTTTGCTAAATTTCCTGTTTTCTATCTCCCTTGTAACTATTTATTTAGTACCTATATATATGAAAACGTTTCGATCAAACGAACACAACGGGGATATAAGGTGTTTAAACTTATATTTAAAAACCTAATATACATAAAAAAAATTCAAAATTATAAATATTAAAATAATACATATATTTATAATGAACATATAATAATTATTAGTTTTCATTAAAAGCACCTACAATTGATGTACATTACAAGATGTATTTACTATAAATGTTAACAAAATTAGTGCACTTCTTGTTTTATAAAAAGCTTGATTATTTTTCAATTTATTTAATTAAATGTTTAGCATAAATCAATATAAGATATTGATATCAATATAAAATAAAAGTAGTTCAATTTTAGTTTAATTCAAATTTACCTTTTTCTAATTTATTTATACAAGCAAATGTATTATTTATGCTAAAATCGATGCAAATGTCTAACAGTCGAATTTACTTTTAAAGTTTTAACACAAATCGTGTTGCGTATTATATTTTATGTTATATAATATTTATATTTCTTAATGTAAAATACATTTAATTTTCTATGAATTTCAGGTTATTTTGAACATATTGAAGACCAAAGGAACCTTCGAGAAAAAGTATTAAACTATGTTTTAGTTATGGCTAGACCATTAGTTATGTATCAAACTGATCATCCGGTATATTGGTCACCAGTATACCTTGCAAGCAAAGTATATTTTTCTTAAAACGATAACGTTTAATGAATAATTTATTGTTCTTTTTACATATTTAGGTGGATAATTTGAAAGCTACCGACACTATAGGTAGTAGACTCATGACAACAGTATCTGCGCCCGTTTTTGATAGGAGAAACTATTCGGTAAATATACTAAAATAACTATTTAACTTTTGTATGATATATTACTATATTATATTTCATTTTAACAGGAACGAGCTGCCAATTTATTGGGTGTGGTTGGTATGGACGTCTATATTGACGACATAAAAAAACTTGTACCAGCCTATAAGGTAAAAAGGATATTATTTTTAATAAATCAATTTTTATCAGAAATAGAAGATATTTAATTTAAGAATTCATATATGTAAACAATTTTGGTATTTTAATGATTATAGCTCGGCGCCAATGGTTACTCCTTTATATTGGACAACAACGGACATGTCCTTTACCATCCAGATTTCCGTCCAATGGTAATACTCATAAAGATGATTAATTATAATATTTGTTATATAACAATAAATACTTATTAAATTACTATATGATTTATTCGTAATATTAATTGTAGCAATCCGACTCGGTCAGACCTCAATACAAGACGGTCGACCTGAGTGAGATTGAGTTGCCGGACATGGACACAAATAATAACACTCTATTGCTTGAAGTTAGTAATTGTGATTTTAGAAAATATTTAGGTTTTTACTGTTAACATACAATAAAATAATGTATTTTAGTTAAGGAGAGAAATGATTGAGCAACGTGAAGGCGAAACTACCCTAAAAGTTAAAACTCACTTAGATAATATGGTAATAACCTAAAAAAATTTTTAATATAATTTAAAAGATTTAAAATATATTTTTACAATTAAAAAGTATTAAATTTATTTTTCAAATAAGTACATCTTATTGAAAAATAAGTTTTTGCAAATTTATTTCTTATTTTCTAATATAATATTTAAATTTTGAGTTAAAAAAATTACACTATTAGGTATAAATACAATATATTTTCAAACATATTCATGCTTCATTTTTTTTAATTTTCAGAGACGAGTATCAACTAGAAAATATAAATATTTTTATCATCCAATTGAAGATACGCCTTTCAGTTTAGGCATAGCTTTGCCAGAAAGTTATGGCATGTATGAACTACTTGGAGAAGAAGAAATCAAGTTGACTCAATTTAATAGTTAGTTATCAAAAAAAAAAAGTATAATAATTATTTTTAATTATTTGTACTCGTTTTTCAGTTACCGAATATTTCAAAGGTAAAAATTGGAAAGTTCATCCAGATTGGTAAATAGATACACATATAATATGTTAGACTATATATTTATTTACATAATATTACAGGGTATACTGTGAATATAACTATGGAAATGAACATAACTTTAAAACTCCTGAGGATAGAGTGTTGCATTTTTTGTCCAGAACAAAACGTCCTGGTTGGAAATGGATGTCATTAAGATCTAGAATGCCACAAAGAGAACCTGGTAATATTATTTAGTTTATTTTTACTTTTATTATTTACTAAATGTTATTTTATACATAAATGCCAGTCGACTTATACACAAGAATATTTTTAAAAATTATGAGATAATAATATAATACAGTTAAAAAAATGTAATTGTATGTAATGGTAAAAAATATTTTTATTATAAAATATTTTCATTTATTTCCATGTTAATATTCACTGTTATAAGAAAGTAAGATTTTTAAGTGGGAAATTAAAAATGAAATAATTTATTAATTAAAAATTTAAAAATACGAGACATTAGTTCTTATTGATATTTTCAGGCACAAGTCAGGTTTATAATACATGGAGAAAAGAAAAAGACTCTCATTACTGTAAGTGCTTAGTTGATATGTAATCATTTTAAGTAGATATCGATTTTATAATGAGATTTTTTTTTTTACTTACAGGCGATAAAAATCTTTTACAGTCTTTGGTATTTGATGCATTAGTCACTGATAGTCTCGAAAAACAAACTATTCAAATATCTAAAGCTGATAAACAGTAAGTGATTAAAATGTTGTTCATACTTTATAATATCTAACCTAATATAGTTTATAAAAATAATTTGTTTACCCACTCAAAGTTTTCTGATCTAACTATTGTATTCGCAAAATTGTATACAACTTGTAAAAAGTTTGAATAGCTTTCAATAATAAAAAAACGACAATACAAAACTTTTATTTTCAGTAAATCTCCAAACGCGTTACTCAAAATGCAAAATTTAAAAAATAGGTAAAAGAAATATTATTGCTGTTATTGTTAAACACGCATTTCAACGCACTTAAATCACCAAATAATGATTTACTTGTTTTATTATAATATGTATACTCACAAAATGTATTATTATAAACTACTATAATATATATATTATGCACAGCCACACTGGCATTATTATTTGTATTTTAATTGATTTTTGTTAAATTCTATAAAATGAAATATCTGCATGATTGCATATACCTAGTTAAATAATTATTTATGAAAAAATAATTATCTGTATTTATTTACGGTTATAGTAAATACATTTAATTTAATTTTATAAAATGAATTTTTAAATTATATATATTGTGGTGATTTTTTTCAGAATTAAATACTTATTGGTGAGTAGAATTCTACTGACCAGAATTTAATTATTGTTTAACATTTAAATATTTCCATGGATTTTTAAATTAGTCTTTATCTTTGATTTTATGCAATAAGTGACCAAGTGTAAATATTCGTTTTTTTTGGTAGAATTTTTTTAGTATTTTAATGGTCAATTAAAATCAATTATATAACCAATATAATAGTAAACTCTGTAGCAGAAATTGAAATAAAGTAGGTATTTATTCAGATTTAAATTTCAAAATATTCCATGTATTATAATATTAGTTAGGAATTACAATATCAAATATAAAAAATTTTAGCTAAAAGAAAAAGTTTCAAAATATGAAATATTTAAAAATAACAAATATATTATTTAAAAAAAAAATCACCCTATATATATTAATGTATTACAACATACTAAATAATTCAGTTATCAATGAGTATCAAACATAAACAAACAGTTTGAACTTAAATTTTACTATAACCTATTTTGTATATCTATAGATATTTTGTTTTATTAATAAGTATTTATATATATATATATTAGTAACATTCGTTTTTGTATTAATTATGATTTATTATTATATATTTGCACCTAATTTAAAAATTGCACTAACCTTGTCTACATTTTAAAGCCCAATAGCCACACTAATGGCACTTCTGCACAGGTAAAGTTGATGATACATGTGGTACATTCAAGCATTCTATTTGCACTGAACTGTAGATCGCTATTTTCCTATTTTATAAGCTCAATATGTGTCAATATCTAACTTATATATGGATTCGTAGTTTAAAAAATATGGACTTCAACTGAATTTGAATTACATATTTTTTACTTATGATTAAGTGTTTCCCTCCCCAAAAAATATTTTAAATTATTATGCAGCGGATTTGGTAAAAGGTTTCAATTCCCACGTTTCTGAAGAAGTAACTGTTATAATAAATATACATTTCATATAGTTATATAAAATGTCGATATTTTTTTAATATACTCGTATGTATTAAACAATTTAAATATTAATTTAAAAAAAATTATTTTTTAATAAACTTGTACTATTATTTTAAAACAATTTTGAGTGGCTTCTTCAGAATGTTATTTCTTATTAATAATACTATACGTTTCCAAACAGTAAATAATTTATATGTAAAATGACACTGTTTCGATCGGAATTAATTTTGTTGTTTGTAAACTTTGTTTGGACGCACCCGTAGCCAAGGACATCATATGTTTGGCGTAACGTTAACGTTTATTGCAACACGAAGTGGGTTATTAAGGTGGCGAGATCATGGAACAGCTAACACTAGAGGACCTGAACCGTAAGTTTGATAATTAAAATTTGTTGTTCAATTATTATCATATTTTTAATTATTATAAAACCATAATATTAATTTATATTATTATATAAATTATTCTAGACATTTTAGCGAAACCAATAAAAAAGCCATTGACGAGATGTGGTACAAAAGAGCGATTGACCAGCATAACATAGAACCTGAAAGTTTTGTGTTTTCGGTGCCATTTAATTCCGGTTACATTTCATTTATTTATATTTATCATATATTTTTAAATATTTATCATAGTATAGCTCACGAAACTGTGAGGGTGATAATAGCGCATCTCGTGACCATATCTCAGTAGAGATTGGTAAATTTTTCTAATATATTACCCACTGACGATTGTTGATCGGTCAACAAATTCTTAGAATGCACCCGGTAGCACGGTATAAATTGAGTCATTCTAGAATCACTATTTTGACGAGATTTGATCACTCAGTGCACTAAATGTTAATGCCATCCACATATTTTTGTGAGCCATACTGTAATTCATTTTAGGGTTTTAAGTACAAGTAAACATCTTTTATCACTGTTGTGTCTGTTGTTCATAGACCGTAGTTACTAATATTATAGTTACAATGGATAATTTTTCTGATTTTCCGTAGTGCACATTTTAAATTTGAACTGAATTACCAATGACTGTGGAGAAAATGGTGCATTTACAATTTATTTTCTTATACTACATCTTATAATATACCTACCTAATACTTATGCTTTTTTTATTTCCCGTGTCGACCTAGCACACAAAGTACCTAGACTACTATTTTTCAAAAGGGCCCTAAAAATGTACACTCAAATATTTTATTTTTATATAAAATCAGCGTATTCTGTATCAATTGAAATGCAAGTCGGGCTTTTTCTAATGAGTTGAGTATAGGCAATATTTACATATATCTATACATAATTACTTTTTGAACAAAAAAAAATGCTTTCGTAGTAACGAAATTATGAAACTTTGGTTGATCGGATTTTAATTCTATAAAAAACTTTGTTTTAAAATTTTTTTGATATCTTTTCTAGGTTTTATTTGAGGCATTTTTCGAATTATGAATTTCCGCCTTAAGTATTATAAAAATTATAAAAGTAATAAAATCGTCCAATTAGTGAGTCGTAATGGTGACGGTTATGATTAGGTTTTCAGATTCTAACTACTTGGTAATTATAAATAAAATTAATACGATTTTCAAATTATCACTTTTAATACAAGTATATATTTTAATCTATGTTACCGACCGAAGTTTATTTGTACGAAACATAATATTGTGCGGGTATACGATATTAATATCATATTACCGATAGATCACGGGGTAGAGATTGAAAATTATTTGCTTACTAAAATAATACCTACATTATAAATTTATAATATCTATATTAAATAATATTGAAGTTTTTTCACGGCCTATTAAATACATATTTATAGTTTAAAATATTATTATCTGAAGTCTTTAAATAAATTTAAATCGTAATTTTCGGACAATCTAATATGCATTTATTATTAAATTAAATAAAAATTATTTATTAAATAAGCAAAAATGTACCAACCAATTCTTTCTTTGTTACCGACTTAATAAGTAGAAAAAAAAGGTTATAAAATTTTCCTACCGACTTTGCTGAACAATTACCAACTGACTTAGTTTTTACCAAATAATTTTCTTCACGACCCCCTAAACACCCTTTTCCTTCGGCCCTGGGTACTATTATTTTTTTACGTTATTAATACAGTTCCTATTCTTATCAATATAATTTCTATTTTCAGTCAATTCTAAATACAATATCATTTTACGTTAAAACACGAAAAAACATGAAAATTACAATCAGATTAATCATTTACGCGAATGCATAGAAATTAATTAGAGCTTTTATCAGGTGCTGGACTCGATCGACCACTTATCACAGCTAGCCACGCGATGTTCGTAGAAAACAAAGGTCATCGTGCCGCAGCTGCAGTCGTCGGCATACAATTTCAACATTCGTCAATCGCTTCGCATTTCATTAACATCACTTCAGCCGTACGTTTTATTTAATAATACATTATACAAGGATACGTATTATTTATAAAAGATAATAAATCTGAGTGGTAATATTATGTATGTTTTACCCACGATTGTGGTTCTACCGTATAGGCCTTCCTGTGTAATGAAGGAGCGGTCGAAGGAGTTATATTATTTGTTACGTTTTACGTACCTATAGTGATTACGGCCATGGCAATAAAAAAAAAAAAATGAAAAAGACAAAAAGTAAAAGGGTGTTGGAGAGAGTAAAAAATAAGCAAAAAAAAAAAAGGTCATTAACTTTTTTCTAAATGCCGAACAATTTTTATATTTGCCGACTAAATTCCGAAATACTCCTTTATCCTTTAAAACGTGGTAAATAAGCAAAAAAAAAAAAAACAAAATATCATCAACTCTGTTTTTGCCAACTACTTTTAAGGGAGGGGGGGGGTATAACACCTTCTACTCACCCTAGTCTAATTCCTGGTTACAACAGCAGTGCAGAGATTCTACTTGCTCCATTACGCTACGTCCATTACACAGGAAGAACCCCAACATAATATGATTTTTGTATGCGTATCTGTAACTATATATAAGCTATTCATTACACAAAGGGTTTTATTTAATTTTTTTAATTTTTCTCAAGTGTACCGGTATGACTGGATGCAAGAAAACGTGCGCTTCCGATGACCTCGACTGTTACGTGTTGGACAACAACGGTTTCATCATAATATCTGAACAGTCGCATCACACTGGCCAGTTCTTTGGACAGGCCGATGGAACGATTATGGACTCGTTGGTCCAAGATGGTATTTACGAAAAAATCACCATACTGGACAACCAAGGTGCATGTCACAGCGGAATCGAACCAGGAACTGATTCTGCTTCCGCACTCCAAGTAATTATACCGATCAATGATTAATCTAAGTCACTTTGACTAAGTACTATTCTATCAGTGGCGTAGTCAATGGCAATCATATAAATTGTCAGATACAAGGTTTAGCATTTGGCAAAGGATTTTTTTTCCGATATCCACTCACCAATTACCCAATAATATGTTGCAGCTGGTATCACATAACAATAAACAAACTAAACTATATAAACTACTATTAAATACATAATAGTACCTATAATTCATAAATGCATTATTAAAATTGTATACCAATATACCACATTATCAACAAACTTAACCTAATAATCGCCATCACTCCTTGAAAACTCTGAGGAAATTTCCTTTAAAAAGTGAAAAGTATATAGTTTACTACGCCACTGAACTTTGCAGCTTACGACTCATGTGTATTGTGTTACAGCCTTTCCAGCCGATTATATGGTTTACGAGGTGGTTATTCGGTCGCTTGGCTTGGTTAGCAATCGAAACACAGATTTATCAAATTTTATTTCCGGATTGGATTCAAGCCCAAGACGAAGGTATTGTATATATTGTCGTATACGCTGGTTTTCTGAAACGGACGCGTACGGCAACACAAAATATATAAAACAAAACTTGCCACAAAATACTTTAATTCAATCGCAAACGTATATCAATATAAAACATAAATATTATATCTCGCCTTTTCGGAGGTCTCTTGCGAATACCCCCTCACGAGCGATACTGAACAATCATATTTCCATTAACGGTAATAGTTTTAAAAAATGCAACATAGACAATTTATAATAAAACACATTCATATACATAATATATACCCATAACATATACATTTCCGGCGCACATATTACAATATATATATATATCACATATGGTAGAAGCTCTTTTTTTTTCTAGACCTATAACCGTTGTTAGGGGACATGTTGAATCCGATGAAATAAGGTCATATAATTTGTTTACTACGAAAAATATAATTCTCGTGGATGAAGGCCTCTTAATATGCACCGTGTATAGCGTGTTATAACTTATGGTCCTATGTTTTCTACGTTCTCGACTTTTTATTTTTCTAATAAATACATAAATAATAATTCATTTTATTAAAAATTATATAACAGAAATAAATACTTTTTATTTTATTAATATTAATAAATATTAATTTTACAAAACTTTTACTATAAATAACTTAAAAACACTATAAATTTAAATGTCTTGCTTTTATACTATTAGAAAATGTGTATATTTATACATTTTATATATATTATATATAAAATATTATATCTGAATTTATCGCCGTATACCTGTTTTATAAACAATTTTCCTAGAGAGAAGATTTCCTCTCCTCCATACATAGATACATGATATTATGCTACGTTTGCCCCGGGTATACACTATTATTGTTTAATTCATTTCACTTATCAAACCAGGACTTTTGTTCAAAGTTTTACATAATATAATTTTAATATAGATTTATGAAGGAGATTATTTTAGCTTAATTAAAACTAAAACTGTCCATATATATTACCCACGTATTTTCATCTCGACCAATTTACTTTTCTAATCTAATACATTATCTTTTTTATTTATTTTTGAAAAACGGTTTTTTTTTCAAGGGACTCTTTTTTGTTTTTTCTATTAGGTTACTAATATTACTATTATATACTAATATGTTTCACTGTTGTTGATTTTCTACAGACCCCGTGTATTCAGACTACGACTTGGGGCCCAACGAATCCATGCCGGACCAAGGAGAGAAGACTGTCGATCAGAGCGAAAACCCCATGTCGGAGGGCGGTGATCAAGGTAGCTCGGGTAATGACTACAAAGACACACCAGCACATCCGCCGCAAAATGTGCCCAGCATGAAGAATGCCGAATATGTCAACCCTGTATACAACCGAAGCCAACCGGGCATAACAAGAACGTGCCGCAAAGTAGTCGACCTGTACGTTCTGCAGCCTAACAGGTTGAACATGAGTGGATCATTTAATCCGCTTAAAGGCAAATTGACCAATTGTCATGATACTGGATGTGAACGGTTAGTGATTACAATATAATATAATATATAGGCAATAGGTACCTGAAACAGTAACTAATTCTCGAATACCGTATACACACTTTTAAACGTCTTTATAATTATTTTAAAACCTATATTATAATTATTTTCCTCTACATTTTAAAGTTTCGTATTTTAATTCTGAAGATATAGGTACTATATAATATTATAGAGGTGCATTTATCATATTATTATACTACATTTTATACTACACTACTGCAGTAGGTATGTACCTAACATTCAACAATTTCATCATTCATTAGTTACTTTTCATATTGAAACTCAAAACATAATAAATATATTGTGTAATTATGAAACTATTAAGTATACATATTACATATAGTTACCATAACAATAAAATCATGTCCTATTAAAACAAACTTAATGTAGATTTATTTAATTTATCGTGTAATCTAGATATTATTATACTTGCAAGTCGAAACTGCCTATTATAGGGACGTCTGCTTTCCTCGTATACAATTTTCTCATGGACAAGTAACAAATAAAATTCAATTAGAAAACATAAATACAAGTGAAAATTAATTTAAATTGATAGGGGGGGGGGCTTAAGAGGACATATCACGTCCGAATTTCGAGAGAATCTGTTTGGCAATCTTCAGGAAATTTAAAGAAACATGAAATTTTAACGATTTAGTTAATTTTAATTAAAAGTTAGTCGCCTCTTTATAAATGTCTTCAATTACGTTTACATACACCTTTGGTAATCCTTTCTTCATTAAAGCTCACTTCAAGATCTTTCTAGGAATCCTATCATAACCCTTCTCTAGATAAATAAATACCCCCACACAATTTTCTTTTCCTTTCTCTGTACTTCTCTACAATATGTCTTACTCAAAATATTGGCTCCATTGTTGACCTCCCAATGATTTCTCCAAACAAATGTCTCATTTCTTACTCTCTTATCTATTATTATTTCCCAAATATTCATACTGTGGCTCATAAGTTTTATTCCTCTATAATTTCCACATTCATGTACATCTCGTTTACCTATAAATATCACCATAAATACCACACAACTGTTCCTCCACATTTCTGGAATTTTTCCGTTAACTTGTACCTTATTAAAGAACTTTGTCAGACATCCTATACTTAAACTTTCTAATACTTTTCATACTTCTACTGGTACTCCATCTGGTCCCACCATTTTCTTATTTTTCATTTTTCTTATAGCGCTTCACACTTCCTCTTTCCTTATTAAATCCACCATACCCAAATTTTACCCAACTCAATCAATTGCCTCTCTCAGAAATTCTTAATTTAATAGTCTCTCAAATTATGCTTTCTATCTCTTTATAACTTCCTTGATGTCCTTCATTAACATCCTCCTATCCTCATCTATTAAACACCAAACATTTAGTCCCTGGATTATTTTCCTCTTCCCTTAGCCAGCCTGTACACTTCTTTTTCCCTTATTTTGTTCCTATTCTCTCATACAACTCATCATATTCCCCTTATTTAGTTATTTCCCCTTTACTCACTGCACTTCTTGCTGCTTTAGATAATCTTTTATACTATACTAAATCCTTTCTCTATCTTTTTTCTGCCATTTCATAAACTGTATTTTTACTCTGATATTATATTCTGCACTTCTTCTGCCTCCACCATGTTTGTTTATCTTCTATCATATTACCTCTACTCTCGCCAATGACTTCTTTAGAAACCCTATTTGTAATGTATGTAATGGTACTCATACTATCTAAAAATAATAATAAATAATCTGATGATGCGAAACATAATATAATAATATAATATATAATATACATAATATAATAATACTCGTATTTACCTAAATTTGTGCTTTTAATATTTACAGACCATTTAGCGTTCAAAAAATTCCCCACAGTAACCTAATATTATTGGTGGTGGATACGTTGTGCCCTTGCCGTAATAAACAACTAAGTATCGAACCTCAAGAAATCAGACAGGCAACTGACGAATCTGGGCAACCGGTTTACAATTGTCAAGATCAGAACAATATGTTTCGAAAACGAACCGGAAAATGCATTAACTATCATCCAGAAGTAAGTTTTAAAAATCAATAATAACATATAATTTCATAAATTTATAACAATATATTCGCTGTAAAAACATAAATAAATAAATAAATAAATAGCATAAATTAGCAAAATATACTTTTATAATATACTGTAGGTATAAAATATAGGCGAATTATATCTAAATATTATAATTTTTATGTTTATATTAATTGATATAAGTATAAAAACATAATTTATAGTTTAAAGAGGAAGTTACATAAAGAAAAATCTCTTAAAATCTTCTTTATTCATCTCTGTGTATTATACGTATTTTAATTTTGAGACGAACTTGGCTTGATTTTCTAAATTTTGGTCTTTAAAAAATTTACATTCTAAAAGTACATTTTCTAAAACTTGTCTCGATACATTTGTTAAGATATATCTTCGATACAATCCAGCTTTTTATATTATCATAAATGTTTAACACTTTTTACTTATAATATTAAGTATAGGTACGTAATTATAGCAATGCATTATAGTGACAAAGTGTAGCAGGTGCATATCCAGAATACCCTCAGGGAAATCCTTTTAAGGTGTCTAATGGATTAAAATATTGAGTCTCTATATGAGCTTTCTAAGACATTCTATAATGATTTACAAAAATGTGCAAAAGAATTAAATGTAAAACTTTTAATATATCAATAGAAATATCCCAGCGGAGAAGGATTTAGAATACATATACACGATACCTCATACCTATTATAAAATATGACTAATATTGAGGTTATATCAAATCGAAAGTTGGCATAAAATATGACAAAAAAAAAGTATGAGGCATCCAAAGTAGAATGCAAGCAAGTCCCATCTCAGATATTCGCGAGGAAAACAACTAAGAGGAAATGCAGTAGTTTGGTATAGAATTAGCCTGAGAGATGATTACCAGCCGGAAAGCGTGTGCACCAGTCATATGTGCGGACATACCGAATAGTCGTAATACCAACGGTGTAGGGATAAATCCCTAGTGTTTCAAAATATACTATTTTAAATTAGAGTCGTCCTGAGTACGCAGGATAAGTACAAAGTGGAATTAAGAACGTAGAATATAAGAAAATTGATAGACAGAAGCATGAAGTTAGCAGAAGTTTTGTTGAGGAGGAATGTGAATGTTTATTGTATGCGATAAAGGAGAGAAAGTAAACAAGATTGGTGAGCAGTTTCGTATATAGAATATAAATTCGGGGGAAAGCTACAATAGGACAGACTTGAAGAGTGGAGAAAATCTCTAAAGTTAAGGGATTAATTATTTGTAGGGCTAATACAGAGTATATACAGATGAGAAGTTCAAGTATTACGTTCTACTGAAGAATGATGGCTTCGAGTAATATATGAAATACAGGATTAAGTGTGTGTGGATGGATGAAGTGGAGAGAAGCGTCAGAAATTTTTTTGTAAGGATCCCAATTTGGTTAAAAGATGAATTTTATTAGACCTGAATGATAGATGGATCAACGGATCAGAATTTTGGGTAGTAGATAGGAATATATAACAGTGAACGAGTGTAACAGAGATATAAATCTTAAGGTGGATTAAGATGGAGTGACAGAGAAGACAAAACAAAAAATTAGTGCCTACATATATAAGAGACAATATAGGAGTAGTTTTCATAGTAGACAAAATGAGAGAAAATAGGTTGAGATGGCTCGGGCATATAGTAAAGGAAATATATATTAAAGAAAATACTAAATAGGGAAAGAGGAAAACAGAAAAAGAGGAGTTAGAGTAATATGAAGAGGGCTATTGTATAAGTGAAGAGGGTGCGGAATAATTCGCTGACCCCAAATAGTTGGGGGGAGAAAGGGAAGAAGAATTCGAGATATATAAATATTAATTATAAATCTGTATGTCTGAATCCTTCCAAGTCCTCTACACCTCCGAGTTGTAGTAATATACAGTGCCGACGTGAGAATTTGAGGGGCCTGGTGCAAAATATATTTGGAGGGCCTTAAAAAAAAAAAAGAAAAGGTATTTCACTATTTCCAAAAAGGGAAAATAAGCAAGTAGAAAAAAAATATCTTATTCAAAAATGTCTGTCTCAAGAAATCGTCTATTTTCTAAAATTTTGGGGGGCCCGGTACAGGGGTATACTTCCCCCCCATGCGCCACTGTAATTGGTAATATAGTATGTTTGTGTGTATATATATATGTATTATATTACATGATTAATAATTATTTACGTTATTGCACATTAAAGTAAAATTGTACATTTCCCCGTGCTTTTTCAAAATTGGATTTATTTTTTAATTTTTTTTTTATTTAGGAAATTGAAATTAAACAATGCGGTTCGAGTTCGGCGCTATTAGTCACCTCATACCTAGTACTGCTGAGTATGGTGACTGCCATATGGTTGACGTGATCATCGTATTTCGGCTGAACGAAGAACAATTCTTCAGCGTCTACGTTTTTACGAAAAACGTACAAAATGTATGATAATATTATTATTTTCCGTTTTATAAGATCGTTTATCTTTTTTATTATTCATATTATTCATTTGAAATGCCACCACGCGCATATCCGTGAATATTTTACACGTGCTCTGCTCTGTAATAACACACACACTACCTATACCTACCATGTATTAAGTGTGTATGTAATTATATGTATATAATATACTGTAACGTCTATATAATATTATTATGTACAGTGTACACCTATAATAGGTCTTCCGTTATATACCTATACATATGTACACACATATTACATATATATGCGTACATGGTACATAAGTATATAACAAATAATTAACTATACCAAAAATATTTTTGTACGCCAAAAATTATTATGTACTTGGGAATGAATTTATATAAAATAATAATGATATATATATATATAGAAAAACTAGACAATAATTTTTTTTTGTAATATGCAATCGTATTTATTGACTATAAATAATGAAAATGCACCAGCGACGCGGTGTAATATGTCATATTATTTATTTTAATTGTATAGTTCAAGTTTTTATGTTATAATATTTCATATTATAACGAATAATGTGTACATATAATAATATAACCATTGTATATACAGGGTGATCAGAAATATGTGTAACGAAATTGGCGTGAATAGCATATTATATAGTATTTTAAGCGATTCCCAAACATTACATTACTGTAACGGAAATTCCCTTCGATCGCCCTGTATAGGTACGTTATTGCATTTTTATTTATATTGTTTGTTAAACATAAAAAAAAAAAAAAAAAAAAGTGTTGTTTTTGTTTCTGTACGTTACGGTATTATTGCACATATACTCGAGCATAATATGTGTAATGTGATTTTATTTATATATATATATACACTATTTAATTATCAGTTATTCGATCATTGGTATACCAATATAATGCTATATATATTTACCGTTAAACTGGATTACTCGGACAGTTTCAAGCTTTAAATGGATGCTGAACATTAACATATAGATGGTATCTAATATAATGACGTAGGTATATGAAAGCGTGAGAAAGTGTGAATTATTCTCATCTTGGATTTGGCTACATGGCTAGGTAAATGAAAAATCAAACAAAAAAATATATCCTAACCCGGAAAATGGCGTGCCCCGTGTGTTTGTCTAGGTATTATTGTGATAATTAATCGGCTAAACAATCTGATTCTAAACTACCTATATGAATGTTTTAAAAAATGTATAAACCATTAGAACGTTAAAACAAAATGCGTTATATGTTTTTAATAAATATTTTATAATATATCGGTGGAGATAATTCCAACTTCCAAGTAACCATACACGAACATCGAAAGAATTGTCGTAGTGTCAGTGTCAAGCAATATAAAAATCATTGAAATAATGATAACGCTGAAACGAATACGAATGTATGATTCGCGAATAAATTACCGAAAAAATACAATTTGTATTCGAATATTTCAAACTATACCCGTTTCAATATAGGTAGTAATTCCTGCAGTTTAACGGTAGTAGGTACGGTGCATATATACCTATATAATATAATTCGATTCAAACAAATGCTATTGTTTTTTATTGTTGAATTTTCTGTACCCATAAAATATATTTATTGTATTCATCTTTTGTCACAAATTTTATAATTGTATTTTTAACTCGCATACTATACTAATGTAATTTTTTTTTTTTTTAGTAAAAATTTGTTATACTATAAGTACAGTTATTTAAAATTATTCGAATCGCGTACAACTTACCAATGGGTATAACACTACATAGCATTGGTAGCGAACCTATGGCACGCTGGTTAAATAATTTCAATAGCACGCGAAAACGGAAAACTTCTTACAATCTTTTTTTTTTTTTTTTAAATATTCCTACACATTTTAAGTTTCAAGTACCAAATAATAAGTAGGTACCATTTGGTCCATTTTAATGTATAAGAAAATAATAAAGTCGGATCGTAAATAAAATAAAGAATAAAATACCTATATTTTGATAGTTCTTTTTTATTATTCTTACTGAGTATATTTTTCGGCACGTGAACATTTTTTTGAAACTTTGATTTTGAATTTTGGCGCTTGAACCGAAAAAGGTTCGCCATCCCTGCTACATAATATAAATTTTTGTCAACAGTTAATTTTTAAATTGTATCTACAATCAGTATAAATATGTATATAAAATATAAATACATGAAACTCGTCGTCTTCTACGTGACTACCTATATTTAAAGGATGGTCTATAGCTGAACACGGACAACCGTGATCGCTAGTGCTTCTCGAAATTTTTTTTATATTATGCGACTCTTTAAATGCAATTACAAAAGTCCATGGCTCCCTATAGAGATATATAAGGAATACAAAAGAAAAAGAACAGTCGCAATAAGTCATAAACAACGATAGTAAACATTTCCACACAATCCCGTGACACATCAGTCGGCTTTTCAATAATTCTTTTCAAAAGCGTCAAATTTCGTGTAATAATATTTATACTTTATAGAATCCAACTTAATTTTGGACTGGGAAAAATGTAAACTAAGATACATAAACACACATAGCACATATTTCGCGGTCCCGATTTTTATTTTTTTTTTTGTTTTGTTTGGAAAATCATTCAAAACAATATTGTTACAACGTTATTATTGTCTTTGAAATTTGGCGAAAAAAAAAAAACAAATATAAACCCTGCACGTACCGACGATATTCCGAGTTATTTGAAATAATATACTATATGTATAGACATTGCATTCAATGTGCACATCGTATATTTAAACATAATAATATAGGTACCTCCTACTCAATACTAAATATATACTCAATACTCATATATGAATATAGGACATACTTATTCACTTTACAAATACTCATCATATTTCGACATATCCGACGACCAAGCGATACACAGATGATAAATACCTACTTGGAACAATAATTATAATCCACACTTATCGATCTGCATGTAAAACGTTTTGAATTTTATTCCAATTGTAATAATAATTTCTATCCGACAGTTTTAACGTTTTACATTCAAGCGGTAGTTTATAGGCGAAATTGTATAATCGATCATACTATTGTTAAAAACATATACCTACCTATAAGTACCTAGTTATATAATACATAGATGAATAGAATAATTTGTATTATAGAGTTTATTGCTATTATCGTTGTAATTTTAAAAGATGTTATGTTTGTATATTCTGTTTGATCATAGACAATATATACCTATGGGCTACGGTACCTATATATAATCTATGTGTTTGATAAATACAAATATCAGTAGGTAGTGGTAAAATATGTGATAGACAACATTTTTATTATTTTTTTTTTCTTCTTCTTTAGTAGGTAGGTTTTATTTACAAATTACAATTTATATGTTATAAACTAAAACTCTGCCATTAATAAACTGCGTGTATGACCTACAAATCTATTAATAATTACATATTTATGACTAAGTCAGTGGAAATATTTTACAATGTGTTGGACCATTTTTTTTATTTTCTAATCAAATTTTAACTCAATAAGTTGGTAAGGTAATATCAATATATTTTTATTATTTAAATAATTATTTTTAATAAAAAAAAATGAAATTGTTTTACAAATAACATTTTAGTAGAAACCCACCTAAATAGTCTATAGATTATTATAAACATATTCATTTTGAAAAATATAAAAATGTCCTCACAAAACTCTTTCACATTTTAAGACATCAAATAAATCATCATATATTTTGTAGACCACATAGATATTTTACCACTGCCTAAATATCATATCGCAAACCAAAAACAATTTTTTTTCAATCAATTTAAAAATGTTACTTTATGTAAATACAATAATTGAAAAAAAATCTTTGGTAGTTAAGTCAAGACTTTTTTTTATGTTATGTTATATCTATATAATTTTTAGACTTAACAATTTAGAATAATTTTTAAATATAATTATATTTATAGATCTTATATTTAATGTTTTAATATTCAATGTGGAACATTCATAATTATACGAATGTCTACTATTTTTAAGAATATACATAATATATAACATATATATTCATACATATGTATAACTCATGTCTTCCAGTAACATAATAATATGTTGATGTAAATTTTTTTTAAAAGAACCTAAAAACACTGTCAGTTCTTTCACTTTTTTTTTGTAATAAAATTATTTATTATAATCATAATTATTATTACATTGTCTTCAGTGTTTACTTTCTAATTTCTTAATTATAAAACCTACCTTCGCACATTAATTTAATAATTTTTTGAAAACAGTATAATAAATCCTTTTTGACATAACAATTCTTTTTAATTTTTAATTGTTTTGAAAAAGTAATAAACGTAAGTAGCACATGACTCAACCAACCAATTTATAAATAATTATTAGTTTACATTTGTTTTTATTTTAAGGCAAATTTAATGTAAATTGCCTGACAGAAGTCCTCAATTTTAATTTATACAAAAGAGAATACATACGTTTAAATAATAAAATAATATATACATATCATATTAATTAAAGTTATAATAACATTTTATGAATTAAACATTATTTTATCACGGTTTGGTCTTCGTCATTATATTACTGTTCGACTTATTTTTAATTATAAATTAAATATAAAATTACTACATATGTATTGGATTTATACGGAAATATATTGTAAAAATGGTGTGGTCAATATGTTGTTTCTAAAGTACAGCCAAATATTAAAATTACTGTTATTTACATTATTGCAATATTCTTAACTATTTAATGTTAATTCACATTACAACATTAGTTTGAACAGCCATACAATTGTTATTCGGTCTAGAATCTGTATCACCAGATGAGGACGAGGATTCAGAATATGACCGGCTTCTGCAGCCTACATGGTTTTCTGGACAAGATTCATCAGAATTTCTCTTTCTTTTTTTGTGTTTATTTCTCTTGGTTTTTCTTTTTCTCCTTCTACAAACAACTTTGGATTTCATATTTGCAGCTTGGTTATCATGAGTAGAAGAAATTGATTCATCATCGGATGATGAAGAATCTAAAACGATCCTTTCCCTTCTTAAACTAGGTGAATACGTCATTCGAGACAATTCCACAGGAAAACCAGGCTGTTCATTTGGTGAGAACAATCTACGTCTTCTTAAATTATACCTATTCAAACAAAAAACAATAAAATTATCATAATAATATATATAAATTATAAAGATTCCATATTAACATTTTTTTATAGTAAAATAGACCTAAACAGGTTTAAATATGGGTGACTTGAGTTTTGCTTCAAAATAATGCTGAAAACATATTTGAATTTAATATGATGTCAAGTTTGGATCATATAAAGCACATGATAACCATTGAAATGTCTTAAAACTCAAGGACCCTCACATAGGCGGAAATGGGAGCGACTTAAGGAGGCTTAGACCCCCTAAAAGTTTGGCAAGCTCCACAAAAATGGTTTGAAAAATTATTATATTTAAAATTTAAATGTATTTATATGGATAATTTAGAGATGTAAGAACATTTCATTTAGTAAAAGAAAAATTTCGGATTTTCATAAACCTTACCTATTTGGTTTTGATTTATTAATTAAACATGAAAATATTAATAAATCTGTTTGAGTGGAAGAATATACAATACAGACTCCGAATCAGCAAATAATTATATATCCATTATCAATATGACAAACCATACTGATTTATGGGACCTAAGCTTAGGATCTATTCAGCCTGTATTAATATTAAGTTAATTATAATAAAAATAAAAACAAGTATAAATATGACTAAATGACATAAATGAAACTGTATTTTCAATGTTATGTGGAAAAAAAATAAAATGTCTCCCCATATAAAACCTATTTAGGAGGCGAAAAATCTAATGAAAAATAAACAGGTAGCTGAAATATATATTATATATGTAAGTATCTAACAAAAAAGCACGATGTTATTTTACTTTTTAGATTTTGATTAGTTTCATAAGTACATAATTTTTTTCTAATATATAATCTATAATTTATTAATTTTTTTATGTTAATAAGTTATGATTTGATTTATTAGTTATTTTCATTACAAACCTGTCATTAATAGCAATGTTAAATAATTGTAATGTAAAATTATATATTACATATTAATATTAAAGTTTGTAAATATCAAGCACGAGAAAATTTTTTTTTAGTATGTAATTATGTACCTATATAGTCTTAGCCCCCCCCCCCCAATAATTCAACCCGATTTCTGCCAATAGACTCTGAAACCCCTGTAAAAAATATAAATAATATAAAATACATGAAAAATGTACCCAATGATATACAAAATAAATTTCATTACATTCAAATTCAAACATACTAAAGGTGTGTAATTCACAAAACTACACTATGCAAACTAGGGCTCAGATTTTTAATCATCGTACACATAGTTATAATAATAATAATAATAATAATAACTAAAAAGTTTCCACTTAATTAAATTTGTATAATTTAGTTGTCTATTATCCATTTCTCTGAAACTTGAATAAAATGCATTACCAATAGATAACTTTTTCAAATTTAAGCTGACGACACCATAAGTATATAAGAGCAATGGGCTACAACTAAAAAAATAAAAATAAATTGATAGACATGAAACTACCTAATTACAAATTATTAAACCAATATCAGAAATTATAATGAAAAACTACAGTGCGTATGAAATCAGCCATTTTCAAATTCCTATAATTTAAATGAATAATCGTTTCTTTTTGTGTGTAAATTAAAAAATAATTATTAAATGTGATTGAAATAGATGATGTAAGGGCATAGCCCCTCACGGTTTTATATTGGAAATGAGGGTTTGTATATTAAGGTCGAGGTCAAGGCCTATACTATTATAACTCTCTTTTTTTTTTTTTTAAATTTATAAATAAATAATATATATAATATAATAAATTAACAATCGACATGAATAAAAGAAAAATATTTGTGAACATTTATGTATTCATTTTTTTCTTTCATTCCAATTTAACTGAGATTGGTTGTATATAATCAAAATATAAAAATTATACAACTTACTTAAAATTAAAATTAATCAAAGAGTATTTAAAGAGTAAACAATAAATTAATGATTAATTACAGATTCCTCAAAAATATATAATAAATTATAAAAGTTTTATGTGATGTATTATAGAATTATTTAATATATTAATAATAATTCACCACAATTCGATTTTATCGATTTCTAATCGCATCCTGATGGTCAATTAAAATGTATAGTAGTTTATTAAAACAACATAACTACATTTTTATTTGTGAATTCTTTAGAGTTCAAACAATATTGCTAATAAATTTCAAGATTTTTGGTTAAAATTAAAAATTGTATATTATAATTCCAGACATAATCAGTACCAAGTATCGCAAGTAAATCAAGTAAATCAAAAAATCAAGAACGTGTTAACTATAGGTACTGGGATGTGGGATAAAAAAAAAAGCTCTCATTGGAGTGAAGGCCTTCCTTCGTTTCATACAATTAATGAAAATAGCTAAATTGGATAATATGTAAATAAAAATTTCAAGATCAGAAAAAGTTTGAATAAAAATAAATTATAATTCAAAGTGTTCAAATAAATAAATAATTATATATATAATTGCATATATAAAATATTTTAAGAATATAAATGTTTTAATATTGGTCCATTATAATTTGTATTAATACAAAGATAGCTAATATCCTAGTAGTAATGTTTCTAAGCGTAGTAATGAATGTATTGGTTTTACAATGATGTGTTTTTATTTAAATTTTTTTATATACCTATATACTATGTATACACTTTTTTAGGCAGAACGATTGTAGGAAATTAGTTTGTACTTTAAAAAGTCATTTTTAGATTTTCTAAATAGTTTTCAAAAGTGTAACGAAAAGTTGTTTTAAATTAGAAATAACAAATAAACTAATCATAATCACTGACTACATAGGTAATATATAATATTTAGGCCTACCAAAAAAAGACAAAAAATTACTAATTAAATTGAAATATTAAAATGTTAAAAATTTTACACCAAATATTTACTATAGCACTATGTATATTGACATCGTATTTTTTTACTAGCCATATAAATACTAATAGTAATACTTATATTATATATAACGAAACTTAGTTCCGAATCGTTTTGAAATAAATGATATATCATTGTTTTCAAATTCAATATATCTAACACCAGTATCCTACCTATTGAGAAAACTGCTTCCACCCTTTACTGAACGGCTTTTTTCTTTTAAAAAGAACAGAAACGATGTATTATTTGTACCCTTTTAGACCTAAAAGCTAAACAAAAATTCTACTACTTGGAGAGAATCAAATTTAATTCTGAAAAAAGATTTGGATTGAACATCCTACTTTCAAAGTGATGTAGGAGGCCGGTTTTTAACATTTTATTTAAAATTATTTTTTAATTTTCAACATTTGTCGTTAGTACATTTTTAAAATAAGTGAAAAATTTAATCAAAAATTGACTTCCTATCTTTCCTAAAAAAGAGACTGACGAGTTCAGAGTTCAGAGTTAGAATTAAAGTTAGTTATCTCTAAGTGGTCGAATTTTTGTCTAGTTTTTATGTCTTAAATTGTTATGTTATAGATATACAATTATTTATCTCTTTCAAATTATTAACTTATGTGTGTACGTGCAAACCATATTTCGATTTCCGGAACAGCTGGACGAGTGTTCGACAACCCGATAATAAATTAGATTCGTAAACTAATTAATATGAATTCATTATAATGACACTAAAAGATTATTATTATAAGTATAGTACATACCTATAAAATTATATTTTATTATCAATATTAAATATAAAAAGTTTTGTGCGCTTTATAATCTCATCACAGAGGAACTACAATATATATTAAGGGCCGTTATTACAATGTTCTGCTAAACATTCTGCTAACGTAGCAGACACATTTATCGGCTACTTTTTAATATTCCATTACCTGAAATGTCACTGCTAAATATGAGTTGGCGGGCACTTAATTTAGGGGCAAGTTTTGGTGTCTGTTAAAGTAACTAGCAGAAAAAATCCATAGAGTAGATACCGAAAATATAATATTATTATATAATATTGTAATAAAAGCCGTTTGTTTTATCAGTTGGAATTATTCAGCATTTTCACTTACGAATAATACTGTCAACTGTGTACTGAGCATTTATTTTATTTTTCATTGTACATTTGTTTTATTTGAAATTACTCGTATAATATATTAATTTAAAATTAATAGTATTAATAATTTAATTGAGCCTAATGATGAGATAAATGATATTGGTCATAGAAGACCACAAGTTTACAAAGATAGGCCAAATTATTATGAAATTATCAATTTATTATGCTTGTGTGAGTCGTAAATGGTTATTAGTATTAGAAATCTATATCAAAACATTTCCATTCACCCTCAAGCAAGTGCTCAATACTATTGTCGTATAATGCCACTGCAAAGTATAAATGCGATAACGTAACTCGTTTATTTTGGTGTTCGTCTTATTATAAATATTGCATTATTATCATGTAAATATAATTATTATTGTCAATATAATATATTATATAGGTAGTATAATAATAAGGTAAATATGAAAATGAAAAATGTGATTCGATCGTTTTCTCGAGTAAGTACCTACCTAAGTAGCAATGAAGAATCTATATACCATTGGTTATATATATTTAATTTATTCATATTCAATTTAAAATATAAAATAATAATTTTAAAATGTAAATTAAAGACAAATATTAATTTTAAAAAAACCAACAACATTTATGTGTATCAATTACAAAAAATAATAATAGCATTCTATTATCACATAACAGTTGATTTCATTATTAACCAATGAAAAACATTGTACTGTTTAAAATTATCTAACTGATAGTTAGTACTAGCGGTAACATTATACTAATGGTCTGTATTAAACTCGCCGCTAAAGTACCCACTACACTAAACTACACGCTAGCTTAATTAGCAGATAGATAAGATTTAACAGGACATTGTAATAACGGCCCTAAATGTATAATTTACAGCACCTAGGTATTAATTATGTATATTATGCCTAGCTATTGTAAATAAATATTATTTATATTTAATCAGTAGGTCATGCTCAATCAGATTTATCACTAGGTTTGTTATTACGGAAATAATCCCACTGAATGTTTAAATATATAACTGACAGTAAACTTAGCCTCCGAATTTCAAAAACAATACATCCATATAGAGTATCTGTCTGATAAACAAAGTGTTTCTACCCCTATTAATACCCAACGAGCAAAGTTATTCTACTAAGTTCCATCCCCGACTTGTCCGGCTTTTAAAATTTTGAAAACGGTGGTATATTTGTTTCATCACCCTCAAACCTTAAAATTCGTGGATTATTTAAATTTTGAAAACACATTTTCCCCGCACTATGTACTTTTAGATCCCGAGTTTTTAGAATATTTTTTAATATTGTGGTATACACTAGTATAATATAGTATCAGTGTATTATAAACTATTATATACACTATGTAGGCACAGACTGTGCAAGACTGCAGACTATAGCGACGACAGGGAAAGCTAATTTTCTCGCGCAGTTCTTGCCGTGATATAAAATGTGAAATAATTTGTAAAGTTAATATCAATGTGGATAACAATATATGACAATATCTATAGTAATAAATTAAAGTTTTAGGTTGTCTTTTTTACAGATAAGAAACAGTAAAAGTATTCCTAGAAGTCACACACACTAACAATAATTTATTACTCACACGCTCACGGCCCGTTTGCTTGCATATTTTAAATTACCTATACAAAACTCCTTAGAAACAGACCGTTTTCAATCCCCTTAATATATAAATAATGTAGGTAATATTTATTATATTGTAATATATATACAAATGCATAAAACATTATTTTCTTACCTATTATTTGGTCGATCTAGTGAATCTCGAATGCCAGTTGATGTAGATGGTAGATCCCTAGATGAAGAATCAAATACTTCGATAGGGCGGAAGGAATGACTAAGAATTTCAACATCAGAGTCTTCACTGGAAGAACTAAGTACAATCACTTCTTGTGTAAATCTCCTAGTGCTAGTTGCCATAAGTTCTTCATCCTCATCAGAATCTAATATAATAGTTTCATTATGATTTAATACAACTGGAATTGGTATTGCCGTTGGTACTTCACCATTCACTACTAAATCCTAAAAATATATACATATAAATATATTAAAAATAGTTAACAATATTAGGCAATATTTAATTAGTTTTACTTGAGTTGCTGGTTGAAAGAACGATGAGTAGTCTTGCCGACTAGAATAACGCACATTACGATCATAACCGATCATATCATATGGACTATTAGCATAATTATATAATTCATGGCAAAAATGAGCTGTGTGCTGTCCGAGATAAGGC
Organism: Pemphigus obesinymphae; assembly: GCA_025469235.1. Classification (NCBI taxonomy): domain Eukaryota; kingdom Metazoa; phylum Arthropoda; class Insecta; order Hemiptera; family Aphididae; genus Pemphigus; species Pemphigus obesinymphae. The sequence continues at coordinate 51,064 of JAIPRL010001077.1, forward strand.
CGTAACATTCCAGTCATAATTGGATCTCTTATTTCATAATTTGAAATTGATCTCATCACTAAATTTGTAATAACTTCTTCATCAAAATTTATATCAGACAATCGATTTTGATCATTAGTTCTTTGAAGTGATCTAATAGCGGTGATATCTCTAAGAATGAATCCATGTAATCTATATGTTTGTGCTGGATTATTTCTAAAAAATAAAAAGACAATAAAAAATATATATTTTTAAAATTAGATATTTACACAGAGAGTAAATTAATAAAATATGACATAATTTCAATAACATTTTGATTAAATAAAGAATTTTGAAAATTTGTATTGTCAATAATTTATTTTTTTAGATTTGCTATTATGTAAAAACATAAGAAGTATATTATTATTATAAGTAAAATTGTCAAAAATCAACACTTTACACTTTTTCAAGATTTTTATTTAATTATTATGATTAGGGTAAGTATATCTAATATCAGAAAAATATAATATATATAATATAATTCAAATTATTTTTCTAGTTCTAAGTATTAGATATAAAATCATAATACAAGGTTACAATGTTAAATAAATTAAGAAATATTCATAGCTAGAATAGTAAAATCAAATTATTTGATTATATGTTAGGGTAAAATTCTGAATACCGGGGTAAAAAGCCTAATTTCAGACTTTTACAGATCAATTATGAAAAATCCTAGAATAAACAAAATATAAAATCAAGTATTAATTTTATTATAATAGTACTAATTATAACTTGAGTGAATTGTATTAATTTAGATTTGTTCAGTGAATGATAAAGAAATTATCTTTTATAATTAAAAATATAGAATACAATTCTAATTTTTTGCTAAATACTTTAAATTAAACAATAACTACAACAAAAACTTTACACACTGTAACTAAAATAATTTGGAGTGCAATTTGAAATTTTATAATAATAAGTAATAACATGAAAAAAATACATAAATTACTTGTGCATCATAATATTTACAAATACTTGTATGTGGTAAAAGCCCAAACTACAATCATTTGTAGTGCAAACCATAATATATATCCCAAGATTTAGTAAAATAATTTGGTAAAAGTACAAAATTCAGACATTTATAGAAAGCATCAGGTAAAACCTAGAATTTACAGGTTTTACTGGTATTCGAAGATTTACCGTAACATATATAATATATAGGTACATTAGTAAACCAAGATCCACAAATTTCAGAATCGGGTTTTTATGAAATTAATTTATCCAGATTTTATGTTCTGAGCAAAGTAAAATATATAGACCATTACAGTGTGACGTCACAAAGTAATGTGATAACAAACGGTTCCAAATAAAACCTTATCACGGTTCGATACATTACAAATTAATATTTTTTAATCTTTTTTTTATAAAAACATATTATACATAGAATATCTTTAATATTAATTAATTTTAATAGTAATCATATACTCTTTCTTATAATTATTTTTACATAATGGTAGTAATTAAAATTAGTAAAACAATGGATGATTTATAGGTGATCAAAAATTAATATCAAGAGGTGAAAATCATTATGATAGAAGAAATGTATTTAGTTGTAATTTTGTTATGAGTTTTGTATGGAAAAGTGAAAGCCAGCATGAAAAATATATTTCATAATGTAGAGGTAATATTAACAAATATGGCAAATTAATAAAAAAAAAGGTGTTCAGTAGGGGGAGAAGCATTTCGTTCGTTGGATAGGATACTAGTCACTAGTGGTGGTTTTATTGAATTTGAAATCAATGATAAATCATTTCTTTAGATAAAACGATTCTGAGCAAAGCTTTGGTGTACCTATATAACATGAGTATTAGGTACTTTTGGTATTTATATGATTAATAAAAATTACAATAGTAAATATTTGGTGTAAATATAAAAAGTTTCTGTCATTTTAATTTTCCAATTTATAATAATTATCTATCATTTTTGGTACTTATATATTAACTATATAGTTGGTAAACCATGAATAGCTTATTTGTTATTTTCTAATTTATAACAACTTTTCTTGATATTTCCCTTGTAAAGTTAGTTTTTTGTTACGTTTTTAAGAACTACTTAGAAAATCAAAAAATGTACTCTAAAAAGTACCAACTAGAACAAATTCCTGTAAAAAATACTCAATATCAGAAAACTTACTTTACTCCTTCTGTTCAAAAATGTGTATAGGTGCATACAAAAAATAAAACATATTATAAAACCAATACATTCATCGCTATGCTCAGAGTCTAAAATAACTTAATTTAGTCAAGTTAAATTAAGCCAAAAACTTTAAAAAGTTATTTAATTGTATAACTTTCATGAGATGATAATAATAATATTTTTTTTTGTTTGGTTTCAATGTAGATTTATTTTAACAACTCTGAAATAGTAAGTGCAAAATGCACATGTCCAAGAGATTTAACAAAATGTTCCCACATGGCTGCTTTATTAATCTGGGGTCACAAAAACATATCTTCTACAGATATTGAATGTTTTTGAAAAAAAAAAAAAAGGAACAACTGAAGAAGAAATTAAAAGTATAGATGACCTTTATCCAGATAATTCTGTGGTATTTAATAATACTGCATGTGACTTAAAAGCATTGTTCTTA
>JAIPRL010001077.1:53768-98132 GCA_025469235.1 Pemphigus obesinymphae
ATTTGCAAAAGTAATTATTTTAATGAGGTGTTGTACTCAATAAAAGTTAAACTTACAAGGTGTCACCCTCAATCGGAGTTTCAAACTTAAGATTCCGCACTCAAAAGGTGTTGAACTTACAAATAGTCTCATATAAAAGGAGTTGCACTTACAAGGAGTTGCACCCGACAGGTGTTGCACTTAAGCTAGTACAATATAATAAATAATAAATAAATAAACAATAAAATTGTACTATAATTTGATGTTAAATATTTATGTACGTTCCGCTAGCAATTTTTTAATAGATATCCCAGGGGTACCCAAACACAAACAAATTTAATGTAATATATGCGCCGTGAAATTTCAGGCCATACCTATATACACTCATCAATAAGAGTCTGCCATAAACAAGGCGTAAAACTGTAACAGCAATAAATAAATACATAATAAAAACTCAATATAACCAGGAACACGGTTTATAGGGTGTATAAACGAGGGAAACGATTCCTTTAAAAACCAAAAAAACTATACAAGGAATGTTGTCGCTCGCGAAAGTTAGGGCGGCATCGGCAATAACCGGTAGTCACGGCCGATATGTCAAATTTCCACAATGAGGCATATTTAAAAACCAAAAAACCTATAGAAGGAATGTCGTCTACCAAAAAAAGTCGATACATTTCGAGACCATTACAGTGTGACATCACAAAGTAAGTGATAACATCAACGGTTCCAAACAAAACCTTATCACGGTTCGATGCATAACAAATTACATTGAGATTAATATTTTTGAATCTTTTTTTTATAAAAACATATTATATATATTAAATTGTGATCTTTAATATTAATTAATTTTAATAGTAATCATATACTCTTTCTTATAATTATTTTTACATAATGGTAGTAATTAAAATGAGTAAAATAATGGAGTTTATAGGTAATCAAAAATTAATATCAAAAGGTGAAAATTATTATGATAGTGGAAAGGTATTTAGTTGTGATTTTGTTATGAGAGTTTTGTATGGAAAAGTGAAAGCCAGCATGAAAAATATAATTCATAATGTAGAGGTAATATTAAGAAATATGGCAAGTTAATAAAAAAAAGGTGTTCGGCAGGGGGAGAAGCATTTCGTTCGTTGGATAGGATACTAGTCACTAGTGGTGGTTTTATTGAATTTGAAATCAATGATAAATCATTTCTTTTGATAAAACGATTCTGAGCAAAGCTTTGGTGTACCTATATAACATGAGTATTAGGTACTTTTAGTATTTATATGATTAATAAAAATTACAATAGTAAATATTTGGTGTAAATGTAAAAAGTTTCTGGCATTTTAGTTTTCCAATTTATAATAATTATCTATCACTTTTGGTACTTATATATTACCTATATAGTTGGTAAACCATGAATAGCTCATTTGTTATTTTCTAATTTATAACAAATTTTCGTGATATTTCCCTTGTAAAGTTAGTTTTTTGTTACGTTTTTAAGAACTACTTAGAAAATCAAAAAATGACCTCTAGAAAAAAAGTACTAACCAAAACAAATTCCTATAAAAAATACTCTATACCAGAAAACTTATTTTACTCCTTCTGTTCATAAATGTGTATACGTGCATACAAAAAATAAAACATATTGTAAAACCAATACATTCATCGCTAAAATAACTTAATTTAGTCAAGTTAAATTAAACCAAAAACTTTAAATGGTTATTTAATTGTATAGCTTTCATTAGATGATAATAATAATATTTTTTTTGTTTGGTTTCAATGTAGATTTATTTTAACAACTCTGAAATATTAAGTGCAAAATGCACATGTCCAAGAGGTTTAACAAAATGTTCCCACATGGCTGCTTTATTAATCTGGGGTCACAAAAACATATCTTCTACAGATATTGAATGTTCTTGGAAAAAAAAAAGGAACAACTGAAGAAGAAATTAAAAGTATAGATGACCTTTATCCAGATAATTCTGTGGTATTTAATAATACTGCATGTGACTTAAAAGCATTGTTCTTAAAAAATATTAAGGAAACTAAACAAGTAGTAGGATTCACATGGTTATTATCGCCTGAACCCCCTAAAAGTGAATCTGAAATACTACTATTAGAAAATGTTATTTTTTCTAACAAATTTAGATTGAAAGAAAATAAAATAGATTTTTTAAATAAATTATTTAAAATTTATTTGAATCAAATGGAAAAAATTGCAAATAAAACTATAGGCCAATCTGAAAATATTAAATGGTCTCTCTATAGGCAATATAGATTAACCGCAAGTAATTTTCATAAAATGTTGATGTGTATGAGAAAAAATAAACCTACATTTTCAATATCATTATATAAAACACTTTTGGGACAGCACCGTATTGATTCAATGAAAAAAGGTAATTTATACCTCACACATTTAGCCCAAACATTTCTTTCTTTCAAGTTGGAAGGGAATCGAAAATAACTTGCACATATCTTTTTCAGAATAATGATTGCACATAGGTGCCCAACACTGAACCATGATAAATATCTTAATATAGGTACCTAAACTTTATTATATATTAAAATATTAAAACAATTCAAAAATACTTTAATTTTTATTGTAATTCATTATGAATTGAACCGTGATAAGGTTTTGTTTGGAACCGTTGGCGTTATCATATTGTTTCATGACGTCATCACTAGAATGATCTATTATATTGGTATTGCAATGTATTTTTTATTTGTTTATACCCAATAATTTTAATATAAGTACTCCAAATGTTACATACTTACCCATTTTTCAGTAACAAATGACAACTAATTGGTACTTTAGAGAAGTCATTTTAAGATTTTTCTAATAGTATTTAACAATTACTGTGAAAAATGTTGTTAAACGGTGAAACTCAATTTTGACTATTATTCGACTATTCGATTATATAATTTATTTGATTAACTATTATTATTTCTACAAAATGTCATAAGTAATGGTACTAGAAACGAATATTTTATCAAAAGATATATATAAAATTAAAAAATGTAAAAAATATTTTCCCAATTTTGAGATATCTATAACAATTTTAAATCTTTAGGTCATAAAAGGATATCTTTTTGATATGAAAACCTGAAAATGTAATATAAGGTTAAACGTTGATATTCTAACTTTATTTAAAAATCTTGAAAATTGTTAATTTAATTTTTTTAGTTAGGTATAACTTATTTATTTAAATATATTGACGCTTGATGGTAGTTACAAATAACACATATAGTAAATACAAACAAGAATTATAATAATTTATTATAATATATACAACAATGTTTAAAATAAGAAAAACCAAAATTAATATCAAGATAAGGAGGCATTATTGAGAAAGCAAAGTATTTGATCAGTTATAATCGTATGAAGTGGAGTGAAAAGGAACAAGAAAAGGAGCATGATAGAAAGGAACATAGAAGTTGATGCAAGCGAGTAAATCAGGTATATCTAGAGTAGGGTTACCATATTTTACTTTGAAAAAACCAGGACAAAAATTAAATTATACTATAGTTTTAAGTAAAAGTTCCCCATTCAAATAAATTAATAAATTTTTCTTAATTTACTCTATATAAAATATTATATTATTTCTATTGAAAACTTTTCTAACTGAAGACACGTGATCCCATTTACCGATCATCATTATTAACATTATAAATATTTATATTTAATTTATTTTAATTTAATTTATTAATATTTATTTATAATGTTTTTTAATGGTCAGGTAAGTTCTTTTTAATTTTTTGATTTTTGATTTATTTTATATTTAAAAAAAAAAAGTTTCAAAAATTTGATATAGTTGTCAAAACTTAGTTTGATTATTATTCCGTTATTATTATTAACTACTGTAAATATGTCAAATATCGTTCATAACTTCAACATAATTGGTCCATAACCATACAAAGATACCAAACTATCACATCCTATTCTATGATTGAGCGAACTAAAGCAAAATAAAGAATATGTAGGCAGATAGGAAAACTAAATTTTTCTGTATTATGTGTAATAAAGCCAAGAACTTTAAACATTTTACTAATGAGTAAAAATATTTATAAGATAGTCTAAGTTCAAGGTAGGAACTTATAAGTTGTAAAATTGTAATTTATTTAGCAAAATTTTTTTAGAGACTTATGTTTACACCAAATATTATTTAAATGCCATATTAATGTAATAAAACATTTTTAATGAATTTTCTAATTTTAGGCTATTTATAGAAATGATAGGTTTAGAGTTTTTAAGCTCTGAAATTAAATATAGGTTTAATCGTACATTACTTTAACAGCAACAGAAATAGATATATTTTTTGGAAGCTCATTCTACATTGGGAATTTCAGTTAGTATAGTGGAAGCAACATTATCCAATAAGCTATTATGTGCCGATAAGATATGAGGCAAATTTAATTTTGTTTATTAGGATTAGTATAGTTATTCTGTAGCTTAACATTTTCCGTTTATACTGTTTTACATTGATTGTTTCAAGTACAATTTAATATATATACAATGTTTTTTTTTTTTTGGTAAATATTATTAAAAATGTATTTTAGACATTATTAGCTATATACAGGTAGAAATTCTGGAGATGAAGATAGGAGTCTCGTATTTATTTTAATTTTAATAAAATTAATTTAAAAATTTGTTTTTAGTAAGTTTGATTGACAATCTCAGTTCTTGACAATTATTAGCTAATGCTAAAATACGTCTCGCCAAATAATGATCAGTCAGGCGTAAACTATGATGACAGACTAAATAATTCTTTATAATTATATAATAATATAATATTCTCAAAATATTTCTCAAGTTCCAAATTTATGAGACACATATTCAACTATAAGACCAATTAAATTATTTGATAAATAGAAAATTTGATGGGCACTTGTATAAAATTTTAGTGTAAACCATGTTAGATAAAAGGGGCCGATTTCGATATTAAAAATTCTACCACTTTTCCTGATCCAGACTTTTCAAAATACAAAAATATATCTATAATCGACATTTTTAAAAAATTTATTAACAATAAAATAATGGTATTCAAAACCAAATATTATGATTTTTATTTAAATTGTCCTGATCCCAATATTATAGCTGTTATAATTTGTTGTTTTATATCAATTTCATGTCTAAGTGGATATAATAAATTACCATCTAAGTAACATTATTGGGATGCTGGTAATGATATGAGAAATATTGCTGCTTCTCAATCAATACATGGAGATAGATTTTTACAAATTTGTCCTTTTTTTCATTGTACTAGTAATACAAAAATTAATCAAAATGACAGTTTAGAAGTGTATTCATACTCATACACTGGGTTGTTAAATATATATATACTGAATATACAATTTACAGTATATATATATATATAAAATAGATATACTAATAATATGAGTGTAAAATATAAAAATTATAAAATAGAATTTAATAAAATTAGTAATTACCTATAAAATGCAGAATTACAATCTCTATATCGACCACTTAAATCAGGTAATGGTTCAGCCCACACATTATCGTTATACACTCTTAATCGCATGGTTTGTCCTAAAAATAAAGATACATATTAAAAGATATAACAAATAACTAAATATAACCAAGTAATAAGTATTAATTAAATTATTTAATTTTACCATAGGATTGTCTGCGCGCCATGAAAGGATTAAAAAAATTATAACCTCTCGGATCTAGGGTGATGTATTGTGCAGTAGTCAAATTTTCAATATGATCTGAATCAGTAAGAGTTTCACCGTTTGTGTTAATATTATTCATCAGTCTCTCATTTCTTCGAACAATATCCAAAAACAAATTCATTCTGAATATTCTTTAAAAAATTAGTCTAATATTATAATTTGTTTTACAAATATTTCAATATACAAGGTATTCTGTATAAATCCCATACTAAAGGGCTTTAAGAGTACCTAAAATACATTACTTGTCCATTAATCAATACCTCAAATATTAAAGATTTACCATTTTTTCTAATTAAATAATATCATCATATGATTTGTTGTAAAATATGAAATTCTTACTTAAATTAAATTAATGTTTAGTTCTGAAAATACTGTTTAACCCAAATGTAGACGCTTTTTTGCCATTTTGGTAAAAATCATATAATGCATTATTTTAGTATAGAATATTACAAAAATATACATATGGAGGTTATTTTTAATTTTGGATATTATTCAATAAATACAAATTTATCCTAAATTTTTGAGATATCAAAAAAGTAAGACAACAAGGCATTTGTTTCTAGGTACCACTCACCTATTAGTATAATTTTTGTATGGAACACACTGTAGGTACAACATATTATCTATAAAAATTATTTTATATGCATATAGTTTACGAGGACATACTCAAAAGAAACCAAACTGATGTTGTTGGGGGGGGGGCAGAGTTTTTGTAATAACGGTTTTGTTGGCAGAGAGATATAGAGGTACTTTTCACCAACCAATATGCCGTCACTGCAGAAGATTGTGTTCTGTTTGTGTAATTTTTTTGCGACTGTTGTTTTGCGTGCTCGTCATTTTTGTGATGGCTGATTTTCGTGAACAGCACGTGACCGTGAAGGCATAGAACTCTCAAAATGTTAAAAGCAGCCTACAATAAAAAAATAGTTTGAGTCATTTGGAAACTCTTCCTTCAAAGCAGAGCATGTTTCACACGGCCCTTGGTTTTTGCTGTGCAGTGTGTGTGTCAATGAACAAATTTTGCAGTCACCCTTCTCATCCCCAAATCTTCACTTAAAATTCTCTGTACTGAACTCCAGTAGTCACTTCAGATTTCTCCACAACTTCTTCAATCTTCCAGGATGATTTTATGAATTTTTTTCATCAGTTTGGGCCATTGAAGGACGTCCATAGCAAAGTTGATCGTCAATTGACTTTTCCCCACTTTGAAAAGTGGAAAATCATTCAAACACTTGAATTTTCCCCATAGCATCATCACTGTAGTTCGCTTTAAACATTTTTAAAGTTTCTGTGCAAAGCTCGCAAAACAACATAAAAAGTGACATAAGTCACTAACTACTAATCACAAAAAATTACACAAACTGAATGCCACCTTCTACAATGACAGTAGTTGGCATACTGACTGGTGTAAAGTATCTCTACACATCCCAAAAACATCAGTTTAGTTTCTTTTGGGTACACCCTCAAATACTTTATCCATAACAGTGGCAAATTCAAGTGGTGACAGAAGAGGCCTGCCCTCTCTTGACTTTTATATACTCATATGTTTGTAAGTAAAAAAAATCGGCCATTAATTAAACAAATAAGTCCTTAATTCTTCGACAAATAACCCAAACATAATTTCAATAATAAAGCTATTATATATACACAGTATACCTAATACTCAGATATAGTATACTTAATAATTTAAATTTAAAGGGATTAAAGCATAAATTTACTTATCCTGTTAATTACACACGCAACATAATAATTTAATAGTATTTTACAATTTTAATCTAATGCAATAAGAATTCTGAAAATAAGTTCAAATGATATTTGAAGAGGTAATTTTTGTTTAAATTTTTTGACAAACATGGAAGAAAAAATTAACTGGGAAAAAAATAACTGAATTTCTCATAATATATCTATATACATCAAGCATTTTTCAAAATAGGTTTACAAATTTTCTTTTACAAAAACAGTTATATTATTAGAAATTAATATTAGAAAATATGAAATAGTTACAATAAATTCAAATCTATTTTCAAAATATTTATTGAGTTAATAAATTATTAATACTGTATCTTAATACTTGAACAAGGGTATATGTGTTCCCAAACATTGTATATACATGCACGGGGATTTTTATGTTTTAGTGTAATGTATTGTAACCCAGTAAATACTAAATAATATGTTGTGCATTCCCAGACCGTTAACATTTTTGTGTTGACATAATTGTAATACTATATTTCTATTGTTATTTGTATAATCTATAAAGAATTATTATAATAACCCAACCTAATAATATATATTCGACGCACAAAATTAAGTCATATTTCATTCACTGTTGATTTTAAGTTACATATCACCAAATTCGCATAGACATGTTATAAATAATAGGAAATATAATTTTCTCTTATGAAAATAGTTGAGCCATATTTCTAGTTGGTCGTCAAAACGACTAGATATCATTAGGTCCATTGTTATGTAAAGAAATGATACTTATGAAAATAGACTCATGTTTAGTTATAAGTTACAACTATTAATAAAAAAATTATACCAATGAAAATATATTATCATTATAATCATGGTTTTATAGATCATATTATCTAATATATAAAAAAACAATTAATAATTTTACATCCTCTATTTCCCAACATGCTCAGGTTTTTACCTTCACATATTAGAGGAGTCAAAAATGGTTCTTGATAGCTACAAGAAGCATAGCTATTAAATTATTGGATGGGTTTGATAATTATGGTCAGCTTGCACCAAAGACCAGACACTACCAGTGAGAAAAAACTCATTGGCTACCTCATTTACTACCTGAAATTCGTCCCGGGAACCTCGTGTGTCAAAAAATTTATTTCGATTACTCGACCCCCTATCTAATAATATATATTAATATAAAACATATGTTCAGAAATGCATTTAATAGGTTACCTATTGAACATTGAACTAAAATGTACAAGTCCACGAGGATGCATACTGCACAATGTCCGAGTATATAGCCACAGCGAATTATTAAATATTATATAAGAAAGCAAATGTACTTATTTACCAAAATAAATATACAAAACAAATTCTACTAATTACTTAGTCATTAAAATAACAAACTCTGATACACTACACAATGTATTAAACAAAGTTTAATATAAGTCATAACATAAATAAATTATCTTCTAATTAATTACCTGTTTACATCAGATATTTCACCAAATGGTCTTAAGAATATTCTTGGTCTAAAAAATCAAACATATATATTGTAAAAATATACATAGATGTTATAAAATATTATCCTTACGATAATTCTCTTTCCTGTGTAGGAACTTCATAGGTTTCATGTATGCCTGTATCAGCTAATGTATGATGTATAGTTTTAAAGATCTTCTTACATAATGGACAAGATGACTCTATCTAAATAATTAAAATATTAATAAATTATATTTTTATGTTTAAATGTATTGATACTGTTCTGTTATCGCCGTCAAAGTCGTAAACATTCTATAGCCTTACCACGAATAAACCGTACAATTAGGACGTAATTTTGAGAAATTTCAAATTACATAAGAAATACAAATACACAATTTTGTATATTCGCACTTTAATCTAGTGTTTGGTCTGATTGTCAAATTTTCATGATCATTGTCATGTTTTTCATACTTTCAACGTGAATTTTAAATAGGCATTTTAAAAAGGTAAAAAAGTATAAGAATTAAAAATATCCAAAATTATTAAAACTGAGAGAGAATATATTAAGATATATATATATATGCTCATAGGCATATATTTAGGTAAGGAAGAGACAGAGGCAGTAAGATTGGTAAGATGAATGTATCCATATTGAAGGAAAAAAAACAAGAAATAAAAAATAAAGAATGATATGCGATGGGATGGCGTAATTGAAAAGGATGCAGGAAATCGAGTTAAATGGCCCCAAATAGTTCAGAGAAAGTGATGGAAAAGAAAAAAATACATATCTTGTTTTATTATGTTTTAATTTATGCATGCCGTGGCAAGGCGATAAAATGTATACAACATTGGTGCCAAGGGTGATAATAGACTAATGTATTATATTGTTTGTTATACAATGTAGGTACCTATTATAGTTGGAAATAAACAAATATTATTCAACTAACTATGAAATTTTTCTTGCTCTAGTATTTATAATTAATATAAAATACCTATTATTAGTTATTAATAATTTAACTTACTGTTGACCATCGTTTCAAACATTCAAAACAAAACAAATGCCAACATGAATCTGAATGGCATTTGTTGGTTAACTCTTCAAGACAAATTGAACAATGTGTATCAGGTGTTCCAGGGCGTTCAGTAAGATGTCTGATTTCAGGGATTTCAATTTTTTCCGATACCAAGTCATCTTCGTCCGACGACAGATCTACTATACTAGACGATTCTTCAAAGGGTTCAATTTTTATGTTTAATGACATGATGAATCAGAAGTTTCTGTTCTAAAATTAAAATATTAAAGATAATTTTAAATAATTATCAAAATTAACCATGAAATCATGTATTATTATAAAAATATTAAAATTATAATCATATTCATTATTTTAATATCTTACAAAAATGCAGTTACCTATTATCTAATTTTAAAAAATTAGGTTAAATAACTAATGAAAATAATTTTCTAATCTTACATAGGTAAGTGAAATTTATAAACTTCAATCAATTTTGAGTCAAAAATATTAGGTTAGGTTAGGTTCTCATTTTAAATACAAATTTGTCAATCCATTCCAATAATTAATTGGTTAATGTTATAATGAATCCAAAACTTAAAATGCCACATAAGGCAACTACTTATGCCATAATCTAGTACTAAATCAGTGCCGGATAGTAAAGGTACTGGCCGTCAAGTTTTAGGAATTTAATCTTTTAAAACAAAAATTCAAAAGTGTACTGTAGTGTACTTGCTGCCTTTTCAAACCCTGTCGACTTTTACTTTGTGCTTTATACTTTCACCACACATTGCTTGCAATTACTACTAATATCTCGTTGTAAACTAGGTATCCGAGGCCTGTACTAAATTCTTAACACTTAATCATAATTGTACATCTTTAAAACTGTATAGTAACCATAACCGTTAAATTAATATTTAAATTAAGATATATTTTTCTTACCACAATAAAAGAAGAAATTCAATGAACATAATCAAAATATTAACTTAGCGTTTTATTTATTTTGTTTTATATCATGGCAATATCCCAAATAGTGTTGACAACACCAGTGTCGACTCGATTCGAATACTAAGCGAACAATTAAATAATCTGAATGAATACTTTACCTACCATACATACGTCATCTTAAAACGTTTATTCGTGTAAAAAAAAAAAAAGTTGATACCGAAATAATGTTACTAAAAGATATAGAAGTTTTATTCATTACACGGTACTATAATATAACTGGCATAGTCAGATCATTGTTAAAATTATAGCAATATATTATTTTAAAAAAAAGTAAATTAAACATTTTAAAACATCCGTAAACAATACTTAATGTATGACTAAAAATTAAAATACATTAAACACTATGATTATTATATTATCAATATATTCTTACTCGTTACATCTCACAAATGACAAGTTAAAAACGCACTCTACACGGCACTCACTCTATAGGCACTTGTACAGTTTACACGGCCAAACGGTGTAGTCACCAGTCAGTTGTCCCATATTATAGCATAAAACAAATTATTGTGGGGGTAGTCTGTAGTCTCAGTCTCAGCTGATACGACAGAACCACGGTATAATCACCCGTTATGGTATTAGGTCTATGGTACGTTCATGGGGGAGAAACGTCAATCTTGTGTTATCAAACATCTCAAATGTGCCCCGTAGTATCAGTATTCTGCGGTATTATCACAGAATAGATTATCTTGTTATTATTTATTAATATTCTATTATTCTGTGGCTCTTTTGTTCTGTTCATATAGTACATGCTCATGTTCTGTACTATTATATTATTTATATAGTGTAATATTATTTCATTCTGTGGCACGGATTAAAATATACAGGATGCGGAACGTTGGCTTATTACATGATGACAAAACCTTCTAATTTTCAAATCTAACTCGTAGCTAAATATCTAGGTATGACGGCAATATTTACGTTTTCGTCCAGTTGTGCCATTCATGGGATAAAAACAGAAATTATGACGTCACTACCGAGGATTTTTAAACGTAGACAAATGAGCGTATATCTAAATAGTAAATATTATTAATTTCATCAGCAGATGACGTAGAACACACGCGCAGTTCGAATTGCTGACATACCTAGATATTTAGCCATGATTTAACTATAAAGTAGCGCATAAAAACAATGGTGGAAAGTATTGTACTACTACTATATTATTATTATTATAAAAAAAAATAGTACCATTACTAACAAACAGTTTATTGAATCGCGGAAGAAAAGTCCGATGATGAAAATGTCCGCGGAAGAAAGACCGCAGCAAAATTTCTAATTTATAAATATAAGATACAGTTGAGTGTCGAAAAATATATTTTATTGAAGCACTCTCTAGTCTCCCCCTATCTCCCCTCTGAAAATAAATACAATTGATATTTTATAGTTCATAAAAAAATGCATATATAATATTTATATATATAAAATATTTTATAATTAAAAAAATAGGTAACCTATGTGTATGTATTTAATATATATATAAAGTAACGAGGTAGGAAATATTCCTGGATATTACAATTATTAAATTTAAACATGTTTTTAGGTGGAAAATCAAAATTTGTCTGTGAAAATGTTAGCAACAAATTTTAGAAAATGTATATATTTTGTATATTTGCGATGGTGTTAACTTTAACTTTAACTCGTACTTAATATGCACACAATAGTAAAATATACCGATACCTAAATACAGATACGGTTACGATATTTTATGTCGACTAGGTTCATATATAATATTTTATATGAATACCTATAATAAATATTATATTATATGCATTTTTTTATGAACAATAATAGATATGTCAATTGTGTCCATTTGTAGAAGGGTGATGGGATGGGAAGGAAGAACGGAGACTAGAGAGTGCATATATAATATTCTGTATAAAAAATTCATACATTTTTTTTTATATTTTTTTGTGTAGATGCATATAATTTGGGGGGGGTGGCTCAGGAAAATGGGGTTTAAGTCAAAAACATCAACTTTTCAGGAAAAAAAATTTTAAGTTTATATATTATATTAAGAGACTGGGGGAACTGTGGTTATCCGAGCGAAAATTGTTCTCATGGTCTATAACTTTAGATATAATGTTATTTCAAGAAATGGATATACATGTTGACAACATTATGTCAATGGCTCAAATTTTTAAAACATATTCTCACATGATACTTTTGTGTTAAAAAAAACATAAATGACCGGTATTCTCCCTACACTGAGGTAATACAGATCATGTAAAATTGCATATAAACAGATAGGCCTAAAGCAAACACTATGGATTTTAATACGGGAAAATCATAAGATTTGTCAGAGTCCACGAACTAAGACTAATTCGTACTAGAGACACACTAATGCCTATTCATCCCTTTAAAACAATATGATAAGTGATAACAAAAGTGAAAAAAATAGTGGCGGCATATTTGAGGACGTTGTACAAACAATTTTTAAGGGGTTTTGTACAGGAAATTTTTATGAAATTTCAAGAAAACGGAAAATCCAACAATTTGAATATATTTAAATATATTTTAAAACTAATTTAAAAATAGACTTTTGTTAATACCATTTTTTTTTTGTTATGCAAGGTATTTGTTAAAAAACATGTTTACGAATTTTTCATTTTTAACAATTTGAGAATATCGTAAAAAGTTTAAATAAAAAATACATGATAAAAAACAAAATTATCTAGCGACCTACGTAGCCGATTTTTGATAAGTGCATTTTTACACGTTTTATGAGTTGTTAAACAATTTATTTCCTTGATATTTACAATAACTATAAATCTTAAAGAAATTAATATATCGAAAAAAAAGGTAGGTCGCTAGATAATATTATTAGCTATAATTTGTTTTTTGTTTCGTGTTTCTAACATATTTGTAAGTTGATAAAAATAAAAAATGCATTTGCAAACTTCATTGAAAATTTGTAGGTACGACGTCCTTTTAAATTATAATAAACTCTAATAACAAATTATTCATTCTAATATTAAATAATTATGGTATTATCATTAATTATATATAATCAATGGTATTATTATATTATTATATTATGTTCGAGTCGGTCATTTTCTAAGAAGTATTATACAGGCAATTTATCGTACATTATACAATTTTAAATTCAGAATTTAATGCAATTAGAGAGGTCATTGAAGTTAATAAAGTTAATAATAAATTAATAAACACACTCCTTGGGCTTGTATCTATATCCGTCTAGGTTAAATATGAATTGCAAGTGTGAAAATAATGAAAATAAGACCGTATACTAAATCACTTTTTGAACAGAATGTTGCTTTCGCTGTGACAAAATTGTAAGAGTTTGGCTCATCCAATTTTAATTCTCTAAAAAGCATAAGATTCTTTGACATTTTTCTAGGTTTCAATCGAGGCATTTTTCGAAATATGAATTTCCACTTTAGATATACACAAGTGAACAATTTTTAAAATATGGAAATTTTGTTTAATCATACCGAAATCGAAAATCCATATTTCGAAAAATGCCTTGATTAAAATCTAGAAAAGATATCAAAAAATATTATGCTTTTTACAGAATTAAAATAGGATCAGCCAAAGATGCGCAATTTTGTCACAGCGAAAGGTCTAAAATTTATATTTTTTTGACCAACTCGAACCACCTTAATGATTGAAATATATCAGGTTATTGCAAATAGTCCATATCGTTAGGTAAAAAATGTAAATAAAATAGTGGCGTAAGGGTGAACTCATATAAAACATATTCATACTGCTCTATGTTAACATATACAATGTCCTCCTTACGCTGCTCTTTGGGGTATACCCACAGAATAGATATATCTGCAATAACCTAGTATATTTCAACAATGGATATTATTGTATTAAATACTTTTAATTGTTATTGTAGATATTAGTAGATATAAATAATTTATCTGAGTATCTACCTATTTACATAATATTAAGTGTTAAATGAGACAATATATAAGTATAAATATAATAAATTGTTGTATATTTATTTTAACTCTTACCCTCTTCTTCAGACACGTAGCCAAGGGAGGGGCTTGAGGGAGTCGGGCCCCCTTAGAAAAATTAGTAATCACAAGTTGGCTCCCTCAGTTTTTCAAGAGTAGACTACACATAAATTTTAGCAGTATTAAAATACGTTCATACTCTATAACTACAACTTCTCTCTTAGTAATCGCAGAATCAAAATGTATACAAATCATGAAAAATGAGAATACTGTCTATCAGTGGCGCACACAGGAATTTTTAAAGGGGGGGGATGAATATATTTTTTACAAAGTTTACTTCCAACCTCGAACTATTACAGTATACCAACTAACACTTATATAATAAGAATATATTCTGTGATACTGTTATCATCAAAAGAAAATATAATTCATAAAATTATTTTTATTACAAAAACATTATAAAGGCAAAAAGTTCTAAAAAAAAGTCAAGGGGGGATCTATCCCCCATATCCCCCCTGTGTACGCCACTGCCGTAGTGTGGAGTTTTTTTTGGTTAAAATTTTTAAATTTCACGATTTTCAGTCACGGATTTTAAACTATACTCTCGAGCACATCAAATATTCTCATCTTTTATATTTTGTAGAGAAAAGTTGTAGTTTTAAAGCGTGAACGTTATTTTTAACAAATATCGTGATACGACATCAAAAAATGGTACTAATACATGACTATTTATAAATTACTTTTATAATATAGGTAATTAAAAATTTAAAATTGTTGAATTTTCATTTTTTTAAAAATTTCATAAAAATTGCCTAAACAAAACTCCTTAAAAATCATGTGTGAAGTGCCTTTTACATTACCTATAGAAGTTTTGTATACAATGTACCTAACCTACACTTGCTTATGCATCTAAAATAAACATTGCAAATATATTATATAACTTATTATCATTAAGTGACTTTTTTGATTCTGAGTGGTGTGAGGGTTTTACAGTAATGTTTATTTCTTATTATTTAAATTTTTCCAGACATACCTACTAGTTTGTACAGGATTTCACTTCAGATTTAGTGAAAACTGAAAATTCTAACTGGTCCTTTTTACTATTTCTATTACATATATACTATTTAACTACATACTACATATAAACCTAGCAAGCAGTCCGTTATTTTTTACACCATAATGTAACATAAATATAATAATGATCAAAAATTTTCATTTATATACTTGAAAATGTATCGTCAAAATCTAAAATTAATTTTTTAAAAAACTGTGTTCATTTATAATTCACAATTGGTCTTGTAAACTTTCAATCGTGCAAATCACGATATAGGTAAATCATAGGTAATACAGATGATAATACAGATAGGTTCTTCTTAAGATGTTTCAGTGAACTCTGATGAAGTATGATACACATTGACTCAATTTTCCTTTAGTGATTTAAAATTTTTAAAAAAAAATTAATTTTGAAGCAATGTTATACCTGAACTTATAGACGCCAGAATAGATCGAAACCGTCGTTTAAGAGATTGACATAATTAATATGTTAATAATGTTATATATGAAATTAAACTAAAAAATAAAATATTCTAATTTTTAATATTGCTTATTTAAAAAAATTTATACTTATTTTGTATTGTAATCAATATCATAAAGAATTGTATGTAATATAAATTATAAAATGTAAACGATACATTTAAAAACAAAACAGTATAAAAATAATTATATAGGTAGATAATAATAGATTTATATATATTCAATAGAAATATTGAAAATTCCAGTGGTGGTTTTAAAGGGGGTGGGTGTTGAGCGGCTAAAAGGTATGTGAACGTGGTGAAAAGGTCCGGCGGCGAGAAGTGTCTTAGATCTAACAATTTATAACACGTAATATGGGATTAATTTTTTATAGTAAGTAATAAGTATACAAAATTGATGATGAATAATAAATTAAATAAAATTGGTCACAGTACCCGCACACGCATAGTAGTGTATAGGTACAAAAACAAATTGTAGGCACAACGCAGTGACTATAAATAATTATTATTATTGTCATAATATTATCGGCATTCTTGGAATCTACAGCTCACACATACTAATGTTCAAATATACACATGTGCATGCCACATAAAATGCCTAATCATTACTCCTTAGAACACGGTCGGCTGCAGTCCGATTATTTTAAAAAGTTGTAGGTAGGACGTAGGTACTTCTGTTTTATTTTATTTATTAGCATATTTTATTCGTTTGTTAATTCTCAACAATAATTTAAAAAATATACCTATGAGTTACGATGTAATATAATTATAAAATAAAAATCGTATCATAATGAATGTTTTATAAAAATTATTATTATTATTATAATCATAACAAAATAGATTTTGTCATGATTATAATATTATTTATACTCTGTTATCACGTATTATTTATTTGATAACCTGTTTTATTAATCTGTGTTAATATTGTGGCTCCGCAATCCACCGGATTTGAGGCATCAGTTGGCACGTGCTTATAACCGGTATACTTGGGAACCATGGATAAAAAAATCATGATAGAATTGTATATTTAAATTACTATTATTATTACCATATTGCTATATCGAGTACTTAATAATGGTAATTTATTATCTTGTATCTTATTTTACTTATCAGAGAATAATGACACAGAACAACTGCTATGATATTAATATTTGAGATATTTTTAGATATACACGTGGATATAATATTAAGCTGTATATCACACTATAAACAACGCTGGAGAACCATCTTGAAAATTCCAGAATTGTATTAATGATACTGTTATCATTAATAATAATTGTCAATAAATGTAGATGCAAGTACGCAACCACGTTTATTTTATTTAAAATGACAAACGTTACATTCTACCTAATTATTACACAGAGTATATAGTATATACCTATACTATT
This sequence comes from Pemphigus obesinymphae, assembly GCA_025469235.1. Lineage (NCBI taxonomy): Eukaryota > Metazoa > Arthropoda > Insecta > Hemiptera > Aphididae > Pemphigus > Pemphigus obesinymphae. The sequence goes on from JAIPRL010001077.1 coordinate 71,465, forward strand.
GTTATACACTTATACACAGATATAGTGATACCTACGTAATATATCATTTTAGTTCATCAGTTAGTAATATTTATTTAATTTAGTTTTTTTGTGATTTTTCTAATTTGTTTAAAACCTATTAAATGATAATTATTTTTGCCTTTATTACCTAATTATTATTATGAGGCCGAAGAAAATTAAAACACAAGGCACTTTGCATTCATACTTCACTACAACCACGAATGTATGTATCACAGAACCATAAATATTTTAATATTAATAAACTTAAATATTGTACTATTAAAATTAACTGTATAGAAAAGACATGTATCTACACAAAATACAAATGTTTCAAGTGACAAAGATGATCCAGTCCCATAACTTGTACCACTTATACCACTAATTGTGCCACTCACATCACTTGCACCCATTATGCCACTAGCACCAGTTAAGTAAACATTTTATATACAATTAGGTACTTATTGATTATCGTAACTACCGATTACTATTACACTACTGTTTAATATTTCAGACTGCTGATTAGTAAATATATACTAAAATATAGTAAATTTTATGCATTCGAAAATATCAATTTAAAATTACTATAATCATGCACTTATTCATTCTTCAAAACTTAAAATGCTAAATATTACAGAAAGTGTGTGAAGACTTCTATAAGTTATGACTGAAGGTAAATAAAAAGAGCAATACATTATATTCATATTCATCAATAAATAAATAAATTAAACAATTTTAACGATGCAGAAATTAGTTCATCAAAGGTTATACATATTATAAATCCATAATTAATATATTGTTAACTAGTATGTTATATAATATAAATATCGTTGTTTATAGTAATAATTTATTACACATTTAAAGCAATATAAATGTATTGCTTTAGCTTTTGTTATATTTGCTTATAATTTTTACTGTATATAATAGTTAATAATTAAAGGGCTTAGAATATTTTCAATACAAATAAATTGGTTTATAAGTATTTAATAATAAAGTCATATACAGCATTTTAATATTAAATAAAATACCTATACACCACAGTAAGTATATGATTTATGAATTATTTTCTATAAAGTAATTTGTTTTTTTTTGGTATTTTTTATTCTAAAGGAAGTGGAAGAAAAATCCAAAAATGTTGGACTGCAGTGTTGAAATATTTTATAGATGAGTATAGCTGGATTTTTTTAATAGATATAAACTGGGCTGTAAAATTTGTAAAAACAAATTTTTAAATGTGGTCAAAACTGAAGGAGTTCATTTTTCCAAGAAATGGAACGAAGGGGAAATTTGTACAGTAGAAAAATTTAAAGAAAAATTTAAATTTTAAATCAGTTAAAGGAAATTTATTGTAGTGTTAAAGAAAAATGATAATTTCAAAAGAATAGAAAAATTATTAGGAACAGGCCTGTATAAAGAATTGAAAAAAGATCCACTAAACAAAATGATTCGAGAAACTAATAATATCATAAATAGTTTTAAATTAGTTGTTGTAGAAAAATGTAGATTTTTTGAAAAAGTTCAAAATTCTCAAATACTCTATGGACTTCCAAAAATTCATAAGCTTGGAAATAGTATGAGAACAATAGTATCAAACATAAATGCACCAACTGATAACTTAACCAAACATTTAGTCAAAACTTTTTCATTTTTTAAAAATATGATAGCCTATCAGTGAAAAATAATGTAGAGTTAGTTACCAAATTATCAGATGTAAGAATTGAAAACAATGATAGACTTATATCGTTCAATGTGGTAGCATTATTCCCTAGTATTCAAACAGAAACGACACTTATTTTTTTGAAAAATTGGTTAGAATAATTAAATATAAAAGCATAAAAAAACAAAGAATTAATAAATTTAACAAAACTTTGCATGTGTCAAAATGTTTTCCAATTTAATAGAAAATACTATGATATACCCACTATCGCCTTTTTTAGCTGAAATCTTCATGAGTAAATTTGAAACTAATTTAAGAAAACAATCTAATTTTACAAAAATTTGGCTCAGATATGTAGACAATATTTTCGCTTTCATAGATAAAGACTTCAATTTAGACACTTCAACAAATAAATACATAGTACCTACACATCAATAAAATGTACTTAAGAGGATGCTATACCTGCATTTTCTGTCTCCGTCCATCTAATTGGCAATATAGCAAAATTGTACAACGCAAAATTGAAATTATGACATTTTGGTTAGATTTAGAGCTTAAACACCTATTATCAAATTTAACGAGAAGAATAATTTCGAGTGAACCACATGGGTTTTTTGTAAAATATTGTCAGGAAAAAAAGTTACGGCATTTTTAGTTTTTGATATTTTTAAACAGCTTTAACTTTTTCGTCAGACGATATTTTACGAAATGCCCATGAGGTTCACTCGAAAATATTCCTCGCTGTCAATTTTTTAATAGGTGTTTATACTCTAAATTTAACCTAAACGCCAAAATTTCAATTCTGCGTAGTGTGATATTGCTATATTATCTGTTAGATAGACAGAGACAATAAATGCGAGTGTAACATCCTCTTAAGTCGAATAGTTTGCGACCAAAATGTACATGCCGCGTGAAAATTCAATGATATACCGATAACGGGTTAAACGCACTACGTCTTATTATTATAAATTATCACCACGAATGAAACCGAATAGTGAAAAAACAATGAGAGATTTTTCTAAAATAAAGCGTTCCGATTGCGACATATTAAATACAGTCGATGTAAAATACAACAACAAAATATTACACAAACGTTTTATAATAATATTACATTTATTAATACATTACATCGTTATCAGATCGTAGAATCAATGCTGGGTAAGTTAATGATTTTTTTTTTAACTCAGATAAGTAAGTTAATAGAAAAAAATAGTAAAAGTTTAAAGTCAATAGTTATTTTTTTCTTGACGATTAAGTTAAGTTAAAAGTTGAGTTAAGATAAAAAAAAACTTATTAATTTAAGTTAATTTTTTTTTTTCCGTACGAGTCAATATAACATTTGAGATATACAGGTATAATAATTTAAGTATCTATTTTTTTTTTTAAATACTTAGGTACCTACTGTTATTTTTAACTTGAGAATTTTAAAATTTTTAATAATCATTAACATAATATTATTGAAAATACTACAATGTATTTATAATTATATTTACAATAATAATATTATTGAAATTAACAACGAATAGGTTCATAAAAATGTTTAATTAGTAGGTACAGTCATTGCCAGATAACTTGGCACGGCGGCGACGGCGCGATAACGGAAAACCAGGGGTTCTCCGTATTTGGATGTTATTACCGAATATATCAACAAACCAACAATAATTGTCACAAAACATTTTAATACTGGTTTTACGTTATTAAGCTATAGTTACGAAGTTATTGGTATATTATATTTTATGATACACGTATTTTTACAAAAGTACACGAACACAATAGTGGCGTAAATGAGTAAATATAATATCCATCTATATTAGTATAGTCCAGTTTCCACATCACATTAATCTCTTAATATTTTTATTAATTAATTTTAATTAATTAATTTAATTAATTAATTAATTAATTAAATCTTATTGTCATTCCAAGTCGTTTATTTTTATACATTTACGATAAACAACTTGGTGAGGCGCGTCACGCGGCCAAAACACACCGTGACTAGTTTGGTATACACCTACTGAAAAGAGCCGCCGCCGCCGGGCTGGCAACGACTGTACCTTCACTTTTCTTCAAAATTCCAACAAATAGAAATTTCTCATTGCAAATTACTTACCTAAATATTGTTTGTTGGTGGGAAATCTCATATATTCCTAAATTTATATTACGAAGAGATTAATATATAAATATTGTAATATGCAGTTATTCTTGTTTTAATTATATTTTTGGGAAATAAATAATTCTTATAATATAAGAATAATTAGAAATGACAAAAACAAACTTTTTTTTTTATCAACCATTTTGACAATAGACACAATATATGAAATTAAAATGTATCAATTATTTCTAAATTAAATTAATTGAGTTTTAATTAAGTAACTCGTTAATTAAAAGTTAATAGAGCCAAATATAAATTAAGTTATCAAAAAACATTCAAATATAAAAAGTTAAGTTAAAAGTTAAAATTAACTTAACTATTAACATTAAGTTAATAAAACTCGTTTATGCCCAGCATTGAGTAGAATAAGTTAAATCAAAATGAAGACTTTGGGGGATCAGATATATTTTTACTGTGCTGAAAATGCAGCTAAGTGTACCTAGTCATCTATGAATAATTAATTGCATATTGATGTTATTTATTATGATAAAACTATTTATCAAAAATCGCTTAATTAGATTGGTCGAAGCAACTCAATAACACTATATTATTTACTTAATCCTGAAAAATCTAACAAGTAATGTCACTACCAAATAACAATATACATCTGAAAAGCATGGAGAGACTACAGTGAGTGTGTAATTTCTAATCAGTGTTCATTTATGTTTAACTTATTTTGTGATACGATATGTCTAATATCACATCAGTTGTTTTATGGTAACGAAAATAACTACAATAAGAAATACGCAACGGTAATATTTGATTTAAAATTGAATTAATCTTTACTATTTTATATTTACGGTATTCGTTAAGAAATCATTTAAAAGGAATATTTGAGAAACAAATAAATCTCCTTCTTGTCGGTCATATTGATTTGAGTACAGTGACGGCAAGAATGCGCTATTCGGTTGAACAATATGAAGTGTGTGTTATATTTACCATTATTATTAATAGTGAAAAATCTGTTTGTTAGTTGGATAAATTATAATAAATTATATATTAGGTATGTCCAATTTACCGTTGGTGGCGTTGAACCGTTCGCTTTCTGGACTGGACACAACCACAAATATTTGCCAAAAAAACACCTAGAATTTTCAAGGCTATCCGTCACACGGATTTATGAAGTTTTTTCGGTAATATGATTCGTGAAACGATTAAACGCGTTTTTTTAGTATTTTGGATAGTACCTATGTTTTTTATTACTTCATGAATCGATATTGTAATATGTTGACAATTATTTTATACTTATATTACTAACGTTTTGAAGTATATAATAGAATCTTGATCAAACGGATTTTTGAAAAATAATTAACGAGTGTAATAATATTGTCCGGACGAAATGTACAAATAAAAATAATCAATTTTTTTTTTCCTTTATTCGGAGCGTAAAGTATAATACGCGAAGGAACAAATCCGATTTCATTTCATACCATTGAGTACACCAAATGAAAATAATAATATATTTATTCTAACGACGTGCGTATATTCAATGTATTCGTTTATACCATTTGAGTTTAATTTCAAAACATCAATCAACATTTAAACAGCGCGTTTGTATAAATGAGATTTTATTAAAATATTTAAATCACTTGTAATAAACCTTTGTTGGTAATTTCAATTTAAAGGTATAAGTAGTTACGTATACTGTACGCAAAAAATCCAAATATTATACAGGTAAAGTCGTGATACGCGTACAACTATACGATACAATTTGTGAAATTGTATTTTTTTAATCGCGTTTAAATTACCAGAAACAGGAGATGAAGTGATAAATACGTATATAGTTAATGGTTTTAACCGAAAGTATTAATATATTATTGTTTACAACTAAAAAAAAAAAAAAAAAAATAAATATAGAATAAAACATAAAACTGTTATGTGCTTTTGTCTGTATAATAGAATAATAAAATATGTGAACTGTTAAGCATTTGGACAAACTTTAAAGTAGAATTTTTTTTAAATGTCCGCAATTGTTATAAATCATGATATAACTGAAAAAAATGCTATGTCATAATACCTGAATATGTTTTTGAATTAAAAAGTACGTGTATTTAAAAAAAAAAAAAAAAAAAAAAATCCTATAAATTTAGTAAAACGAATGGTTATTTTTATTAATATAATTTACGATATTATAATATAAGTAATTAAGTTATATTATGTGAATTTAGATAAAAAATAACTTTTGTTATAATTGAAGTACCTGTATATTATAATATGTGTAAATATATATTTATATATAAATATTATATTAAAATGTATTTAGTTATTATGGTAGGGTTTAATAGCGTCATAATATGATGGTTCCTGTGCTATACCTAATAGCCGAAATATTAATTTTACATTATTTATAGGTAAATATATAGGTACTTGTTATAAACATAAATTATACACAATAAAATAATTATGATTAATAATAATTCATTTATTAAAGTATGCGAAATACCGTATAAAAGTGTATACTATTGTTTGAAAATATTGAGATATTTTATTTGGCCTTTTATAACCCGGAAAATGCTATTATGAATGTAATTTATGCAATGCTTTTGTGCTTTTGCGATTCGTTTAATGAAGATATAGGTACTGTATGCGGTTAATGCGTGGAATTCGACGAACGATGACTATGCTTGGATAGTATATTTGGATAATAATTTTCAGGATAACGGTAGGTACGTACGTATATATAGTTTTTATACCTATTACATTTTATATAGAACATTTTCATTTTCTGTATAAAAATGTAGATTTTGATAATAGGTATAGGTATATTTCAAAAGCCGCATATCGTTTGTGTAGCACTATTGTTTAATTTGACCTTTTTTTTGTACATCGTTTGAGTATTGTTTAGTTAAATGGTTACGGTTACGGAGTTAATGGTTTAGACAAAGGTTGGTAAAAAAAAATCGAAAAATTCAAAGATCATTTTTGAAAATTAATTTTCTATCGGAAAGTTATTTTCCTTAATTTTTATTCCATACCAGATGCATTGTAACAAAACCATTGGGTATGTAAAAGTATAACATCATGATGGGTAAATTTTTATTCGAGGTGTGTAGAAACGTGGATTTCGGCATAGCCGTACAAGTTAATCATTTAGTATTAAAACAAATATATAAGCTAAATATTAATATATTAGAAAGACCGAGTAAAATTGAAAAGTTTATTATTAGTTAAGTTTAAATATATGTAGAAGTTCAGGGATAAATGGAATAAATAGTAATTTAACTTGGCCGGTTAAACGGTTAAAAAGTTAAAATTGAGTTCGATTTTAAATCGGTTTTATTTTATTTCTATTTTATTAAAATCAATTTTTCCCTTTATATTTCTTCCATCGATTGTCTCTATGTCATGTAAATTTTACGTGTAAACGATATTATCTTAACGGAAATCAAAAAATAATTATAATTGAAAAATGACTCGTTATTTTTAGAAAAAAAAAAAAACTCATTACGTTAAAAGTTAAAATTAAAACAAAATATGTAACCCGTCATATAACTAAATTAAAAGTAATTTAACTTTAATTTATTTAACCCGTTAACGCCCCCACGCTTGGTTTTTTGAATAGAATCTTTTGCTATTATTCACGAACCTGCAGGACCGAATCGAGCAATTCAAATTTACAAATGTACAAAAAAACGTGAACTTCACCTTTTTCCCGATACGAGTTCGACATGAATGGATAATATATTTTAATGATAGTTTAAGATGGATGAATAAAAAAATTTAATGTTTATGATAAATTCAGATGCTAATGTTTATTTCCGTCTCATGACGTTTTAAACACGCGCTTTACACGATACACGTGGGTAAAATTTACGCGGACCTATAAAACCAACGACACAATGGTTGGATTGGATATGGGTAAATTAGAGCAGACATTGACTTTCCAACGGTTTGAGCGATGTTTTACTATTCTATGTACGGTTTTTCGGAATTTCGCGTGGAAAATGTTACGGCTTGTTAAAATATCCACAAATCGATTTTCTCCGTTCCCCGAGGCAATCGCCGAAAAACCGCGCGAAAAGAAAACGAAATTTACGGCGAATTTGCGCGCGTTCGTTACTGTACGTTATCATATTACTGTGTATACGGCCTAGGGGTCTTTTAAATTTTACGTAACGAAAACAGGACGAGACACACGCAGTGTAATGCAATAAAAATAATATTAATAACAGTACACGGGATCGCCGACGCAATCCTCATTATTTTTCGTAACGCGAATTTTCACCGACTATATTTTTTTACATTATACCTAATATATTTGTTATACTCGTTGTATAATAATGTGTATTGCATAGATTATATACCTATTGCGTAGAGATGCCTTTACGTATGCTCAAGGGGCGGTTGTGATCATAAGAAAATGCAGCGACATCGGTGTTCATTCGGTGTGACCACTTTAACGGATTAAAAACATATTGTATACCACATTCAAGTGAATATGCACGTAATTGTGTACAATAATATTGTACGTTACGAGTATAATGGAATATCAATACATTACAATATAATATTTGTATATTGAACGATTTTACTTTGTTCGTACATAATATGATGTACATGTATAAATCATGTTATATTTAAATTAAATACAATAAATGATGGCACGACGAAATGAAAATGTTTTGTTATCATTGAATTTTTTTATGAAAACGGCACCATCTAACGGTATAGTTTACCGGATGCGGTGTTTGTGTGATAAGAGCCGCTGCATTATTCTTTATACGTTGCTATATGAAATGCCATCTCTATATTATTATTATACTCTGTGCGTATACTCGACGTATGCATAAGCATTATGAAGTAATCAAAACAGCGAATTACAGCGTGACCTTATATGAGGGAGTGAAATACCGTATTCGTCCGGTTTGAAATTGCACTGATTTTTTATTATCTATTTGTTTATCAAATTCATATAACACATTTAGGACAGTTTCTTTATTTTACCTACATATTACAATTGAATATAATTTATCGACTTACTGAAGATATTTTAAACGTAACACAGTAGGTAAATACACAAATAATAATTCAAAACTCGAAATGCGACAAACACACGGTGTACGAAAATCGAGAGTGAAAACGGTACTCAGTGAGCACGTGCATTTCCACAGCTACGAGCAGATCCTGATAAAAAGTATTCAGGGTAGGAAATACAATAAAATTTTTTTGTCAAGGGCTTATTTTTTTTACACATGGTCATACTGTAGTTTGCTGTTTTCCTTACTTCACATTTTTATGCCTATGGCCACCCCCTGATGTATTGTCTGTTAACATAAAACGGTTGTAAACGATTTTTGACTGGAAGTCCATGCGCGAATGTGCACACCCGACGTGAACTCGTTTTATCCTGTCTGTGGCAATAATAGGTAATATGGTATTGCGCAATGCTGGGCAAGTCAATGATTTTTTTTTTGAAACTCGGTGTAAGTTAAGTTAATACAAAAAAAATAGTAAAAGTTAAAAGTTAATAGTTGTTTTTTTTTCTTAACGACTAAGTTAAGTTAAAAAAAAAAAACTTATTAACTTAGGTCGAGTTAATTTTTTTATCAGTTGATATTAAATCATATAAGATAATATACAGGTATAATTAAGTATCTATTTTTTTTTCTTTAAATACTGTTATTTTATAACTAAGCGCTTTTTAACATTTAAAAATCATTAATACTCGTAATATAATATTAGTGAAAACACTACAATGTATTTATAATAATTATTATTAAAATTAACAACTAATATAGGTTCATAAAAATGATTAATTAGTAGGTACTTACATTTTTCTTCAAAATTTCAACAAGTGGAAATTATTCATTGAAAATTAGTGCCTATATCTTAATATTGTTTATTGATGGGATATTTAACATATTCCCAATATGTTCCTAATATAATATATAGATAGTATAATAATACTGAGAGATTATTATTTAATATATATGTATTCTTGTTTTGTTTACATTTTTGGGGAATAAATAATTCTTATAATATAATAATTACCTAGTAAAAATGACAAACACAACTTTATTTTTATTCGCCCAGTTTGAAAATAAACTCAATATGAAATCAATTATTTTAAAATTAACTTAACTGAGTTTTAATTAAAAGTAACTCGTTATTTAAAAGTTTATATAACCGAAAATAAGTCAAGTTATTACGTTAAGGTAACAAAAATCAAATATAAAAAGTTAAGTTAAAAGTTAAAATTAACCTAACTATTAACTTAACTTTTAATTTATTAACTCGTTAATGCCCAGCATTGGTATTGCATTTATACACCTATACAAGGCGACGTAAGGTGACATATTATTATATTATTTATATATTATTGTTTATTGTTCAGGCGATTTTTACCTCCCTTTTATATGTATATAAAAAAAACGTATACGATTTTTAGCTCAATGTCTCTGATGTATTTGGAGAATGTTCAAAATTGTAAACATGTATTTAAAATATAACATTTTACTTCAGATTATTTTTACCGACTGCCTGGTAAATTCGTAAAGGGGGTAAAATCGTCTGTTACGCTAGTTTATTTTTTACCTTAGGCGAATTTTACCTCTCTCGGTAAAATATTATAGGGGGTAAAAATCGCCTTTTACGCTGGTTTATTTTTACCTCAAGCAATTTTTACCCCCCCCCCCTGGGGTAAAAATTTGGGAGGTAGAAATTACCTGTGACACCGGTCCGTAATATTTATTATACGTTTTCAGGAACGTGAAAAGTGCGAAACACGAATAATAGTAATACCATTCGATAATACGACGGATACGTTTGACGCAGTATTTGATTTAATGTACGTTTAAGCATACTTAACGTCGTATAAATTCTAAACAATCCCTCAAAATCGCCATTCGTTAACGGTATCGCGGTATTTGCAAACTTAACTACCGGCGCGGTTACGGTATACACGCGTGTTATACGCATATCGCCAATATATATAATATACATTCCGATCACGCTATAAATTACCCATAATACCATCGTGTGTACTTTAGTTGAATTTTAGTCGACAATCTAAAAACCGTTGGGTTTATCGCCGTTTTTCGTTGCGTCGAACAACTTTCGGAAATTCGTTCAGCTTTAATTTCGCATGTATGTAAAATCGAACTTTGTACACAGTTGCCGAGTTTACACTATACGCGCACTGCAGCGGTGCAAAAGATCGCCGGAGCTTTTTGTGGACTTAAACCGTATCGCTCGATTTGTCGGATAACTCGTAAAAGTTTTCGGGGTTTATTTTGGCCCGGTATGTACAATTTAATTTCGCACTGCTCAGTTTACGCTAAATAAACAGATAAACTACCGGGAAAGTGTGGGAAAGTCCTTTGGTCAGAGACATTTGTGGAACCTGGTTCGGCGCACTAAATAATGCTGGCACCTCTCTGTGTGTTACACACGATTGGCGAAAATAGGGCAGTATATCTTTTAAAATTAGTCATTGCTTCTCTGAAATATTTAATATTGTACATGCAAGTCACACCTACGTGTTGATGAATTATAATTTGTAAACGCATGTACAATTTATATAAATGACATAAAAACATCCCAGAAATATCCAAAAATTTCTACCCATGTGATCTGTGGTAATACATTCCTTAATAATTTATCGAAAAAGTAAAACAAAAAAATCTCTTAGTTCATCAGGTGTTAGTAGAGAGGAATAACTTCGCTTATCAAACAGCAAACTCATGGTAGACGTATTTCATTGGAAAAAACGATTCCGAGTGGAACTTCGGTGCAAGTATGACTATCATTGCCAGTAATATATTCAAAATTCAGTAAGTATAATCACCGTAAGAATAAACTTAGTAATAAATCTGACCGAGTGTGACCTTACTAATTATAATATAAATAATATTTAATTACTACAATGGCTAGGCGTAATATACATAACTATTACTGTGAATTACACATTCATGTACAATTTCGTGTTCTAGCTGATTTCATTTATCATATACTACTTAAGTTTTTTCCGATTACCGATCTATAATACTAATATATAGTTACTACTAGTAACTAAATAATATATTTATGTAGTTTGGAATTTTATTTATTTATTTATTTTTATTTAAAAAAATTGGTGAATAAATTTAAAAAAAAACACAAATTAAGTAAATAGTAATTATATATACGTATTTTAATAGTTTTGAAAAAAAAATATAATACATTTAAACTTAAAACATGCATAAATATAAATAAATTAGTAATAACTAGAAAAAATGAGATCACAAATTGTAAAATTAATGTAATGGACGAGATTGTTTATTGCTGTCCAATAAATCAATGTTTGGTGTGATATTTAAAAGAGCGATACGCAAATTTGCTTTTAAAGTCTGCGTAGAAAGTCATGTATGTTTGTTTTTATTACTTAAAGTTGGTAAAATGCAGTTTCATAGTGATATGTCGATGCAAGAGGAATAAATATAGCTAAGGCAGCTTTTAAATTAATGGATATTTTTACTGTCGCCTTAATCAAAATTCCGTTAGTTATTTTTCATAAAATTTAGTTTAAAGATTGGAGTCTGCTATAATTTCAATTAATTTTTCTTTTGCTATCCATGAAATATTATCGAATATTAAAGAAAAATATATTCATTATTTTCGTTTATATTGGGAAAATATTTAGATAAAAAATGTTGCATTGCAAATATATGATCATATGATCAGTTATTACACTTGAAACCAAAGTTTTTATTGATATCTTATTAACTATAAGAAAATAATAGGTATGAGGTCGTAAACATTTCAGTATCTTCATCGTTAAATTAATTAAACTAAGAAGGAAATTTTTGTTTAAATGCTTGAACTTTTGAGGTAAGCACTAAATTGTTGATACTTTTATCCTGAAGAGATAGATTAAATTCATTAACTATATCAAAAATATAAGCGAAAAATGAAGCTAGGTACATCTATTTTTCACTAGGTAAAAGTGTAGATAAATTTGGTTTAATAAGACGAAGAAATATGCGGAGTTCGTAACTTAGTTCTATAACTTTTTAAAACTTTATCACAAGAAAGGAAACGATTGTCTGTGTGAAAAAGTAAAATACTATGAATGGATCCCATATCATTGTATAAAATCCTAAAAAATTTACCATTGACACTACGTCATTTATATTTAAATCCAGTTCACTGTCAATTTTTCGAAAAGTTAAGTGTTCTCTACGTATAATGAAATTATCAGATTTAATATCAGAACTAACATTCGTTACTCCAGATTTAAAACCTGATATTTTGTTAGTTATTACTGCTGTTCCATCTGTGCATACACCTACATATTTTGACCACTCGAGTTCATTTGCAAGAAAAAAATGATTCAATTTTTAAATATGGCTATGCATTTTGTAGTATCTTTTTGTATATTTGAATATTATATTGATATCTCATAAATACCATTAACTGCACAAATTATGTCTAAGGTTAGTGGATTTTGTTAAATTGTATTGCAAAATCGTTGCTACTTTTAAATTGAATTAATAATTATTGAGATTTTATGTAGTCCCCCATAAAGTCTATTTTTATTTTAATCGTATCTTCAGAAACTGGGATGGATCGTAATGGCTCTGCAATTTTATCACCATGTGCTACATAGCTCTCTACATTGTGTAAAGAAGTCAGTAGTCCACTTGATGTGAAATCACTCAGTTGAAGTAGTAATTAGTCGACATAAATAAACACTTATATAAGGTTGAAAAGGAGTTAGTATAAAATAATATAGTTACCTACATGAATATTATATTTGAAATTTGAAGACCCAGTGGAATTCTGTCTAAGATTTGCGGTATTACACTTGTCGTTGAAAGGCGATGTCAAAAGTCCATCTGAAAGTGATAAAAACCTAAATTTTAACAAGCCTAAGTGGTTTCTCGTATAAAAGTATGAGGTTTTTTGTAAATTCAAGGCGAAGTGGCAGATCGAGTGAATAGAAAGGGAAGACTTAAATTGTTTCATTTCAAAAAGATGGTGGTGTTGTTTTCGTGTGTTAAACAAAAATAACTTCTTTTAAGATTGGAATTTTGTTTATTAGTTAAAAAGAATATATATGTTGTTTTACATTTTCCAAAATATTGTCAACAACAAACAAGATCATAGCGTGAAAACCCATCTGCATATAGATAAGGTGAAATGAACTCACGTCGAGACCTCTTGTTGTTTGTAATGGGAATATCCTTCTACCAGGTGTCTTTTTATAATGTATAAGATATTTGAATAATAAAAATACGAAAAAAAAAAAAAATAAGAACTTAAGAAAAATACCTTATGTGATTACTACCTATAAAAATACGTAGATACAAATTTACATTGTTTACTACGTATAAAAATTAATATATATATTATAAAAACTAATAATGCTTATGTAAATAAAATTAATATACATTATAAAAAAGTAATTTATAAAAAGAAAATGTATCCAGAGTATTCAAAAAAAAATTATAAATAACAACTAGTTTCGACCGTAAGTCATCATTGGGTTATAACCTAATGATTTAATTAATAAACATAATACATAGAATACAGTATTATTTCATATAGGCCACCACGCAAACTTGTTCAGTGTGGTCCATTATCTTATTTGACGAACTAGATAAATAAATAAAAAGTGATAGTAAAAAAAACAAATTATTAAACGATGATAGATAATTATATTGTGACATAGCTGTTAGAAAGTTGTGTATCGTTGTCTAATATGTATTGGTAAATATCATTATCTATAAAATCTGTTTGTATATTATTTAAAATATTATAAAAACTATTATGTTTTTAATTCAATTTAAATGAGTAATTATACGAATATTAAACTGATGTACATTATTTTTTGGTAATTTAATATTATTAAATCTTTTTCTATATTTAAATGTTTACTATGGTTACATTTTAAGACATGCTTAGTAAATTAGATAATATATTAAAAGATTTTTTAAATTTTATTTCTGAAATATGTTCTTTGTATCGAATTTTGAAATTTCTACTATTTTTTCAATGTAAAATTCATTAAAGCTACATAATATATATATATATACATATATATATATATACCCATATAGTTACCTATATAATCTTTATGAACTTATAAACACCATACTTATCATTATAATTAATAGATATTTAATTTTTACTTTTGTTGATATGTTGTTTATAATTAAGTTATATTAGTTATAATTATTATTATATGGTTTTAAAGGCGAATTTTATAGTATTACTAATGTTACTTAAATTATTAGCCAATTTACTTGATAAAAAGTTATGGAATTTCATAGAACAATAATAAATTGAATTATTACTATATGGTGTATTAAGAGGCTTATGTAATTTTACATTAATTGAATTATCTTGATCGTGTTTATACAAAAATTAATTTTAATTCCTATGTTAGAATATAATGCCACTATTTAGACTCGTGTACTTAGTTAATTCTTATACATTACTATTGGTTCTTTTAATATACATCAATAATATAATTATTTTAAATTTAAGTATTGTGACAGATGTTTAAAATAATAGTATATACTAGTAGTAATTTGGTAGTGACTTTCTATTATATATATATTATTTCTGTATTTTAGTTTAAACTGTACACACAAAACATGTAAAACTATTTTTCTTAATGGGCACAGCCCATCTAAATAAATAAATAAATAATATATTGAATTAATTTTCATAATTAAATTTATTTCCATAATATAGAAGTAAAAAAATTAATTTTTTTTGTGAAAATTAATTATTATACCCGTTTGAATGAGTTTATATATTGTAATTAAATTAATTTAATACTTTTATGAATGTAAAACACGCCGTAAAGTTAACAAAACTCACTAAAACTGATTAAAATATAGTACTCGATCTGTTGGTCATTATTAGAAAGGTTCTGAGATTTATTGGACATTTGATGACTTTTGACGAGTGTTGTAAAATGCGCTATTGAAAAATTTTAGCGGTGCATAGTCAGTGATAACTCACGAAAATCGACGAGAAGAGGTATCACTCGACTTCAAATCTCAATAATACTGCGGGCTGACGCTGCTCTTGGTCCGTTCTCGTCGCTCTCTCTTCTGCTACCTCTTCCTATCCACGAAGGTGTGGCACCATTCCTTGGTCCCGGTGCCGACGATGCTCCGCCTTTGATGGGTGGCTTGTTGTCGACAGTGTCCGACCACCCCGCAGAGCCGCCATCCTGGTACATTCTGTGGTTTCAGGGTATGTGTTCGTCCCAGCCCGAAAAGGTGACGTGACCCTTGTCGGGGGTCTTGTTTGAATTGGTTCTCGCGTTTGGCGTGACCGTTAGACACACTGGACAATCTATTAGAGAAACTTATTTTCCGTAAGTTTAGTGACCACCTGAATAACAGTGGCGGCATAGCAACCGATAAATTTGATTTCAGAAAATTAAAATCCACTCTGGAGACGTTTTCAAAACTGACAGACATTATGTGTATGGTAGGGAATAGATTAGGACATCGGCATAATCGTAGCAATGGTAACGCTAGACGTTCGAAACGCTTTCAGTTTGACTTCGTGGTCGAGCATTATACATGCAGTTGAGGATAAAATACTAGCTGAGTACATAAGAAGGTTGATCAGAATCTAGTTATCAACGAGGTGCCTATTTATTAGTTGTACCGATAAATAAACCAAGGTAGCCGAGCTCATTAACTGCATTCTATAGGAGTTGGTCAACGGGCCATAACTTTATGTAAGACGGTCTTCTCTGACAGAAGTACTCAATAGAAATGAAGCTTCTCGCGTTTGTCGATGACATGACTATCTTTTTTACAGTCGAAGAGACGGGAAACTTCGGTGAAAACGATAGGCTACTATGGTCACAGTTACAAATCAGCAGACTTCCGTGTGACTATAGACTTAGTGGTCCAAAATACAGAGGTAGCGGTGTTAACTTCGAGGAATAAAAACAACAACATTGTTTGAGGTAAAATAGCGTTTGATATCTGATCGTTTAGGTTAAAAGGAAGATGCACTATGTAGAACACTCAGTAATAGCCCATAAATGCACAGTGATGGAAGCGCGTAAAATCTGGACTGTAAAAACCTGGACTCTCCAAATCTGAACATTACGAATCTGGATTTTTAAATTATTGAAACCGTAATAAACTGGGCATTACAAATCTGGAAATTACAAATCTGAACATTACAAATCTGTATGTTATAAATCTGGACTTTTAATTTTACAAGGTTTTTTTTAACCTGCAGATACAATTCATTGTAATTTATTATATTATATTACATTTAAAATGTGAATATTTGTAATATGAGTATAAGACTATTAATATTCTTCAAAAAAATATAGTTAAAGCTATTTTCTCTATTAAAATAATTACAAATAATTTATTGTGATTTCTAAGTGAAGTATTGAGAGGGCTAAACTATATATTTACCAAAGGAAACATTTTATATGACATATGACGTATTTAAACGTATTTAAACATTTTAAATCATTACATTTAACTTTCTTGAAATATTTATAGAATTACCTATATATTACTCCTTAAAAATCAACATGCTGACATCCTATTTCAAAATAGAGTGATGCTCTTAGAGGAAAATTAAGTTATTAAGTAAGAGTTGATGCGTGGATATATTAAAATGCCTAATTGATACAAATCATTATTATCATTTGTATGACGATAATTTCTCCCCATCATAACAGTAGGTAATGTAATAGTGTAACATATTTGTCTCTTAAACAGGAACAAGCCCACTTGCAGAATTAGGCATTATTCAAATACATTTTAATTTAAATAATTTATTAATTCATGATTAATTTAATTGTAAATCATGATTACGTTTTTTTATTCATGATTAATTTATTCATTATTCATGTTTGCATTTTTTTTAGTGGTTTAAATTTGTATATATATTATAAATGTCATCATCGAAGCATATCAACATCGCGCGTCAATTCTTTCAAAATAATCTAATTTTTTTCAAGTACTATCATATAATCTGATAAAATGATATCTGATAAAAACCATTTTTAAAATATTTAAAATTCAGATTTGTAACATCTATATTTGTAATGTCCAGATTTGTAACTGTCAGAATTTTACGGTCCAGGTTTTTACGTGGACCCATAGTAATCACACCAAAACAGTTGTCCTGGCATATTTCTAATATGTGAGGACCACTAGAGTCTCAGAAATGGCTTCTAGTAACTATTGTTAATACTAGTCAACTGTATGGCACAATGGCACGTCAGTCTAAGTATATACGATAAACATTGCAACTTCAATAATTACGTGAATGCAACAATACATGGCATATCGAGTAATGACTTGCTATTGAACCGTTTCTTGAGGTTCCGTAGTAGTCATTATCAGTATGCCATCACTGAAACTATACACTGAATAAGATAAGAAGATCTTACCGATTGAACATCCGGGACCGAGACAATTTCAAACAGTATGATGAATTTCCAGATAGTGTCGGAAATGCCCTATTTATATGTGACGAATATGAAATTTTTACACCTACTCGAAATCCCGAAAAAAAAGTTTTTACGAGTGTAATTTAAAAAGGAAGATCTCTGATGCGCTTGTGCCTTAGGGAAATTTCGTAAAATGTAGTTGGTAGTATCATCTCTTAAAAATTCAAACAAATGGTGTCGTATTTTGATATGAGGTTTAGTTGTGCTTGTGAAGCAGTTCAAGAGAAAACTGTCGTTCGACAAGCCCACTAAGTGTATTTTGCTCGCTTTTGGGATCGGTAGGTTGTTCTGATAGTAGATTTTATGACTTTTAGAAGTTTACTAACCATTGACCCCTATTTCAGAACTTGAAAAAAACACCGCAGAGTTATATTTATTCACATATTATACCTATTTTATATTTGACCTAACCTTTGTGCAGTACGTATAAATATTTTCATATACTCATAACTTCCTAATATTGTTTATGAACAATATAAATGTATTTTCAATAGGTTGAATTGCTTGTAAATGTGTGGGTATCAGTGAATTAATAAGAGTAAAATGTATGGTTGAAAAATTTTATAGAAAAGTACGTTTAATTTTCGTATAATGAAGTATTACCCAATAATTTTTCAATATTGAAATGGCTATAACTTTGTCGGTGTTCTATTGATAACAATGGCTTCTATATCACAATGCCTAAAAAAATTAATTTGTTTAAAGCTTAGACTAAAAAAGAGGTTGCCATAAAAAACAAGTTGTTGTAGATTGGTTTGAGTTCATCTGAAAGAATTATTTTTTGTTAAATTTTAAATGGGTAATTTTTTTTTTATAAAACAATAGGTGTATTGGTAATATTAGTATATGTATATTATATACATAAATACTACATTATATATATATATATATATATATATATATATATATTATATTTAATGATTAAAAACTAATAATAATAAAAAATGTATTTTGGAGTAGAACGATTCGCTATATGCGTGGTTACGTTTCTAGAAATGACAAACTTAGTTATTTAGTGTGGTAGAATCTGGGATATTTTTGGATAATAAAATATGTATAAATTATTTTTAAAATAAGGCTGATATATAAAATAATGTAAGACAATAATATTAGTATGCGAATTTATTCTAATTTTATTATATTTTTATATTTGTGTATATTGATCACAATCAGGCAAGGCTGTTTTTTAGATAGATGTGCAATTTTGACCATTTCTTAATGTTTATTTTGGGCAAATATACAATTTTGTTATTTAAATTCCGTATGTTTACACGGATTATTCAGATAATATAATATAAAGTATTAAAAAAGCTATTGATTGAGGCCTTTCTCGGTTCAAAATAAGATTAAAATTTTTTTTTTAAATAAAACTTTTTATAAGTCTTAAATTTAGGATATTTGATTTCATCTGAGGGTTTTATAATACTATAATAATATCCGATAAGTTATTATTTATTTAAATTTATATAATATTTCATGTTCATCTGTATATAATATAATATAATATATAAAAATGAATCTGTAAAATACAAAAAAAAAGACCATTTGTCAATTTCTAAAAATTTTTAATAAAAATTAAACGGGACCCCACTTCCAAAAGCGGGATAGAAACATTTTTTACATTTATTGCCCGGTGTAATGGCATTCGGGGCCAGTATCCCGTTTCGCCCCTCTAGATTTAACACTATTCATCGATCTAAAGCAACCTCTATATTCATTAAATCGTTGATTTTAGTCACATTTATGGTCTTTATATTGAAAATCAAATAAATAATTTGAAATAAGAATGGTAAAAAAATATATCTTTTGATTTTTTCTATTACGAGTTAAAGATATTTTCATTTGAGATTCTAATAGTGTATATTTATATATATATATATTATATATTATTATATTATATTATATTATTATAATATATTATTAATATATATATAATATTATTATATTATATTATATCAATGCTCTTTTAAAATCATAGATGTTTATTTTCCATTAATTAAAGTATACAATTTTGTTTTTAAATTATTAAGTTTCCAATATTTACATAATTTTCGGTGATCGATTCATATAATGTTGCTAAATTATAACGCAAAATCTTATTTTAAAGAGTCACAAAGAATATTCATGATTGTGTTTTTGAATGGTTCCATTCATTTAATTTTTAATAATTCTACTAAAATACAAAATGTATTATCTTGAAATATAAACTATAATTAGTATACCTAACTTTAATTATAGTTGTTGGAAAAATATATTTTATTCATTTTAATTGTTTAATACTTTTCTACGTATTTTTGATTAGAATTCCAACTTTGAATGCGACTTTTGTCAAACACTTATATTTTATTAAAACAGAATGTACCAGAAATATCCTGAGAATCTAGTGGACTATTCAGTCACCGAGACTGTTTAATGCCGAGAGACTAACGGAAAAAACGTCAACAATAGAGATGAGAACATATAATAAATTTTTAATATCCTTCCCCTCTGTGGGGTACCCTCGATCATCTGAGTTTACGTGATACGTTATTAGATAATAATAAATATTATACCGATGCAATCTAGCAGCAGTAGGCCTTTTCTGTGGGAAATAGGATTTATATATATATATTTTTTAATGATATAAAGTCTCTAACAATAATGGTTATTAGACTACTATAAATTAGAAGAGAAAAAATAAAAATAACATTAACATTGTTTTTTCTTAAGATTATATACAGTTATTTACATTTTCTTAATTATATTAATTATGTGGAAGAATTTACCAATTGCAAATTATCAAAAGAGTTCTCATCATTGAGCACTTGATAATATGGAAGTGGAATTGTTGAAAACTTCGCGTGCTTCAGTAAACTTTGAACGATCGATTATTAAGTGATGAATCTGTATTGACTCTGCAT
Organism: Pemphigus obesinymphae; assembly: GCA_025469235.1. Lineage (NCBI taxonomy): Eukaryota > Metazoa > Arthropoda > Insecta > Hemiptera > Aphididae > Pemphigus > Pemphigus obesinymphae. The sequence goes on from JAIPRL010001077.1 coordinate 92,602, forward strand.
AATTAAGTAGTATATTGGTTTCGGTTCCCTGATGATAATTAAATTATATAAAATGTATTAAATTATCTCAATAAATTAATAAATGTGAACATTTATCAATTCAAATTTCTCGATATTATACTCGGTTTTCTATGTATAGGACTCAAGAATCAAGTTAGTGAATAGTGATTCAGTTTAGAATATAAATATAACCATATTTCAATATTAAAATAAAAATATTAAAATTGTAGATCATATGTCTATGGTCTGCGGGCAAGGGGTTAGAGGATAGTGACAAGTCCTTACTGAGAAAATAAGTCGGTAAAATTACGTCCAATCCGCAAATTCGTGAAAAATCTATGAGCAATAAAATTTGTCAAAAAAAAATCGAATTTTTGGGCTAATCGTGGCACGTAAAGAACTGAGTAAGACACGTTCAAAAAATACCTTAGATACCGATGAAATTGGTATTGATATTGGAAAATAAAAAATTGGGCTGTTATTGATTGGCTGGTTAAGGTCACTACCGTTTTTGGGGATTGTTATTACTATGCTATGTTTCCAAAGACCGAGAAAACAGCTGATATGTAAGCAACCATTTAGGATGCGCGACATTAAAAGCAGGGCTCGAATGCGTTTTCATAATGATATGAGTATAACGTTAAACGATTCAAAAAACGATTGAAATAGATAACGAAAAACGTAACAGAAACGATAAACGAAAAGTTTAGAAAAACGTAAAACAAAACATAACGATAAACGGAAAGACTTTGATAACATTTAAATTATCATAACGTAAAATTATTAACGTAATTCATTAACGTTTAAATAGTAATAACCTTAAAGACTAAAAAGTCTAAAACGTTTAAATTCATATAACGTAAACCACTAAAATGTCTATAACGTTTAAATTGTCATAAACGTTAAACAAAATAATTTTTTTTGATTCGAGTCCTGATTAAAAGTAAAGCCTTTTAAAACAAATATTTGAGAGCGGCATGGATAAGATATCTTCCCCAGGGGGTTTTCCTGGTCGAAAGTTGTTTTATAATCGTTTTGATTGGGCCCAGGGTTATTAAGAAAGAATTAGAGATGTTTGTTTCTAATACGGTGTTTATATTTGCACTGACTTCTGGCAAGGTGGGCCCGGGGTTTAGAGTTAATTGGCTCTCAAAAGTGTCTGCGAATATTTCAGCCTTTACAATGGTCAAGAATATCAAACCGTTTGAGCCGGATATTGAGTGGGTCCAATACTACATTTTTGTGTACTATGTGTCAGTATACAATAACGGCCGTACCACCATGATAGAGATTGGTGTATCGGGGTTGATATTTGTAAAGTAAGTGTTAATAAGTTAGAACTGGTATTTTGGATTAATTTTTGTTTCCCCGATGAATATAATGTCGAGTTTTATTTTGGAGGATAATGCATGGAGTTCGATCATTTTGTTTTGAATCCCGTTGGCCAGAACAATATTTTTAGAGGGTTTTTATTGATCATTAGAATTGGATGATACAGATATGAATTGAATGAGTTTATTACAGATTTTGTGGCGTATTTGAAATTTTTGGAAGTTGATAATGAATGTCAAAGGTTTTTCAGCAGTTCTAACAGTTGAAAAATGTTAATTGTTGAGTGGTGTGAATCAGTTTTTGTAGAGAGTAGATCAATTGAACTTGATTATACGTTAGTGTAGGTAAGTGGTTGAGAGGTGTTCAGAATTTGGGTTGGGTTGGACGATGTATTGGTTAGAACTGGGAAGTTGTCTTTGGGCTTATATTATTGGAGGTTTCTTCACTGTGCTTATATCAAGGGCAGCTCTTGTAGTTTTCCGTGTGTTCACCGCCATAATTGCAGCAGGTTGAAACTTGGACTTGTTTCTTGGTGCATTCTTTTGCAAGGTGTGCGTCGCTTCACTTAACGCAACGGGATGTATGAAAGCAATTGTTGGAGCCGTGGCTAAAACGTTGGCAAATATAACCTTGATAGGGACCTGATTTACTGAAAGATTCTATCTTGATACTTAAAAAGAACATACTTGTTAGGTTGTAATTGTTGGAGTCTGATACGGTCTTTCTATGTATTACAAGTCGAATCGGTATAGGTTCTTCTTTGGTCTCGAAATGTCTTATTAGATATATATTAAATCCGCGGTTTTCGATCGATTACCTAACGGTATGAATACCTCAGTACAACCATAGTTGAAGCTATGTAAAGAGATGCCATAGTTGAGAAGTGTGTTTTGATTGTTCTCAAACTATCAGTGGTCGAGTTTGGAATGGAAACATTGCCATCTTATGCGATTTCTGCCTTCACAGAGTCCGGAGAGATATTGGCAGTGTCAAAAACTGTTAGATCGACTTTCCGCCAGTCAGCAGATTTCAGAATAACCTGAGAAGAGGCTATCAGTTCTGGAGGGTTTGTAGTTTGGATTTCAGTATTATTGGGAGAGAGTAAGTGGGTAAGACCCAGAATTTTACAATGGTAAAGAGTTTCTAGTACTATTTCGAGAGGAGCTGTTTGATGGATTTTTGGTCATATTTCTGTTGTTAGTCGGAGATGGTGAAAGCGATTGGTTTGGTATGCAGTTTAGGCTTGAGTCCGAGAAAGCACTAGTGCTGGGCTTTTTCCATGGCTTCTTTGCGGAAGACACGGGTGATAAAGGCCGTTTTATAGCCAGTTTATGTGGTGACGGAATATTTGGGTAGGCGACTCAGCGCGGTCTATTTTTCTTCACCCTAGCAAATTGTGGACGTGATTGGACCTGTGTCATGGCGATGCATATTTATGGGTGGGAGCGTGTGGAAGACCAAGTGCATCTGCCCGTGGTGGGTCGCACTACTACCACGCGTATACTCACGGAAGACTTAATAGTCAAACGGACGAAGGCGAGTTCCAAACGGCGGTCACAATGTTCGCAAGATTTTCAGGAGGGTGATAGCAACAATGATGTGCTCTATATATCGATATGTATATATATATACGATATTTATTTAATTTTAATTGGAAAAAATCGAAGCAAAAGTTAAATTAATACAATTTTCCGATATCCATGAAAATCGTACAATTATTTTGAAATACATTTTAGATAAGATTTTTATTTATCTGTTTTGGAACAAATATTTTTCTTTTTATTAAAAATTCATTTTTTGGTGTTTTTGTATTGATGTAAAAGGGGTTTTATATTATTTAGTATAGCTTAATAGGTTACTAGCTATAAAGTTCCGAAAAATAATTAAACGGAAAGTAAAATTTTGGAGAGAAATAATAATCCTACGTAACGTAAGAATCCGGAAAAAATGACACGGACCGTAAAGTGGCGGAATTTAAAAATGCAGAAACGTAATCTCACGGAACGTATTTATACTGAACCTAATATCCCAGACCGTAATTTACCGGGAAATACATATGTGTGGAACGTAAAATCGCGGACCGTATTGTATGTTTCACAGCAAATCGGGGGATATTTTCGATTGAAGCGAAGCGAGCGTGGCCGTCCCCTCCCCTCAGCTATGTTTCAATATAATTTTTTTTTTTTTTTTTTTTAATGCTATTAACCACGTAAAAATTCTTATAAAAATGGTTTTTGGGTCCTACATGACCCGAGAATTGTTTGTCAGTATACCGTGCGTCAATTACCATTTCGCTGCTAGTAAGAGAATACGCTACTTAATAGCCCTAGTATCTTTATAAAAATTCCGAAGTTTTACGGTTTAATGTATGATTACTTTCCTTGAGATTACGTTCCGGAATTTTATGGTTTATATTATTATATTCCGTGATTGTAAATGCTTCCACTTAATAATTACCAACAAAAAATTTTAGCGCTTCCCTTGGTTTGTCTAAATCAACAATATTTGAATTTTTCAAACTCTGATACAAAAGTGTATATAAATTCGTTTCGTTGAAAAACAATACTGTATATAATTACATGATAATTTTATAAAATTTTGTCCAAATGTAATTTAACTGCATTTTATTAGGCAAAAACAATAACAAGACACGTTTTAGTGTAACTACACCATGCAATATTGTTGGGTTATTATTATTATTTTTTTTTTACTAATATTGTTTGACGGGAGTAATATCTGTGTATGAACACGCTTCGAATATTTGCAATATTATTATTGAACATAACGTTTATGTCATGTACCTATAAGATATTATATAATGTGTGCGTTTAAAATGTAATAAATGGTTGCCGTTAAGAGTTCAAGTTCTTACATAAAATATTGGATATTATATTTTCACACTTTTAAAAAAAGAACATGATCGTTTTAAATTTTATATGCTCCCCCTACATTAGTCGTATTTGTTTTTATTAGTGTTATTCCAGACTTTCATATTGTATAAAAATAATTTATATTCTCTTGTTTGTATATAATTTCAAATTTCGATCATTTGTTTAATATACGAGATGTCAAAAACAATTTTAATTGATTGTTATTAATTAAGATAAAGTATTATCCAATTTTATATTTAAACGAGTTCCAAGTACACATCCATTACAATATGCCTTTAATTACTTTGAATTGACAGTATATTATTATTATATTATTACAGTATATCTATTTATTCTTATATACATTATATTATCTACATTACAATATAATATAGAATCATTGTCCGATCGATATTTTTTGCTTAAACATGGTTACTGAAATGTTATGGTTCTTAATAATAAAAGATACATTTCCCGCTTCGTTCTACGTTTAAAAAAATCTACTTTGAACTTGGGATAATGAATAATAGTTAAATTATATATTAACGACTTATTTAAAAAAGAAATTTCCAATATACGTAATTCATTAATAAACACTGTCCGAATAAGTGTAAATGGTGCATTTTTATGGATGAAAAAAAATGCCTAAAAAAATAGGTCGAATACTTGAAATGAAAACTACAAACGGAAATATCAAATGGAATGTAATAAACAAATATAAATTAAAAAGTGTATTTATAATTGAAAACACCATATTTGGAATTTTGATCACATAATCTCTTTTAAAAAATTGACGCACATCAGGGTTGTTAAATCAGTAAATGGAGGAGGAGAGGTTACAGTGTCTTATTCATTTCTGTAGGTAAATAAAATCATATAAAAATAGTAACAATATTTATTACAACAATAGATTTATCATTGGACCTTCTGACTTTGAAAAGATTAGTACTTAAACAATATTATTATTTGAGATAATTTATCAATAATTGAATTTTAAAAACGATTATGAGCATAGTGTGGTGTAATATTTTTTTCTTATTTATAAGTATTCTCCGTAATTTTCAAATTTGTTAGGCGTTGAGTGAAATGAAGAATGTATTGGTTTTAAGATTTTTTGACCTTTTTTTATATTTGTATACATTTTTTCGAATCACGGAAAAAAAACCAAGAAAAAAAACCCACGCAAAAAATAACCAAAATAAAAAAAAAAAAACCAAACAAAAAAAAAACCACAAAAAAAGTCTGGCGTACGGTTATTGTTTTGACTATGATATATACTTATCTATAAGTTATGGTTATGGTTATACTAGAATATTATTCTATTTAAAT
>JAIPRL010001078.1:0-98088 GCA_025469235.1 Pemphigus obesinymphae
AAACGAACTTGCAATTACTTGCAAATTATAACGGATCGTTTGGTGTTGATTTCAACGCTCTAGGACAAAGTGGGTGGGCCAGCTTCAGAACTTTGAAAGCTCGCGGGGGTGGCCAGAGTGACTTGCAAATCCTAAAAACGAACATGCAATTACTTGCAAATTATAACGGATCGCTTGGTGCTCATTTCAATGCTCTAGGACAAAGTGGGTGGGCTTCCTTGAAGTTTGCCCACCCTTTCAGTTACCCTTAGAAAAATAGGATAAATATTGACTTGCAAGTTTCGAGACTGAACTTGCAAATTCTTGTAATTAACTTGCAAAATATTGACATTGATTTGAAATTGATACGATAAAGTCGGTAGGTCAACTGCATGGACGTATACGCCATATAGTTCAATAATAAAATACGGAAATTCAGAGAGCGCAGATTCTGGTTTGAAACTGTTAACGCCTATTTATTTTGCATTTTTTTTTTTAGATTTTTAACAAACTAATTTAATTTTTTTCAGCGTCGAAAAAAAATTCCAAAAATTGAATTCTCCGGTAATTAAAAGTATAAAATATATATCTTAATTTTATGTATTATAAAACTGTTGTTTTTATTTGAGTATTTTAAAATAAAATTTTCTAGGTGAAAATGTCCTAGAAATAAAAAAAATGGGGGAGAATGTCCTACCGTGCCGGTGACAAACGAGGATGAATGTCTGGGGGGAATTATGTATTAGATTCATAAAAAATACACCATTTTATAGAAATTTTATTCTTTCCTCCACGATTTTTATTCTTAAATTTATTTTTACTTTATGACAAATAAAAAGCAAAATATTTACGAAAAAGCTTTTTTTTTAAAATCAAAAAATCATATTTAAAAAAAAAATGGATATTTAGCAGTAGTGACTCGTGGGCTTGGAAAGTGGGTGGATGATTAAAAATTATTAATGTTTGAAAAGCATAAAATACAATAAGAATACAGCTGTATTTTTCGTACGCACAAGCACGTGTCAAAATATATTCGATTATATGTGATACATTATCACAAACAAAAACGATTATAATATATTCAGAGGGTTATTGTTCAAGTTTTTTTGAACACAAATTATAACGAAAAATAGAATATGACAAAATAAAATAGCATGTAGTCTTAAAAATTCTTTGTATCACAAAATGATAGTAAAATAAATATTTTAAATTATAATAACATATCACAATAAATATAGCTAAATTATACTTAAAAGTCTGCCATTACAGATGCATATACAATTAGTTATATACGCTCACATGCAAATAAAATGAATTCCCATAAACAATGGTTTTACGATTTATTCCATATTCCTTCTAAACAGTGCATAAAATCTGAAACACAGAAATACATAAATATTATACCAAATAATATATATTTTGTCTTATAAATTGTTGACAGTTTAAATGTCTTGTTTTATTTTTTATTATATCATTCATTACTATCTTTAAATAAGGTTGAGTTCTTAATTTTTATTATGTAAGCTAAAAACAAAAACGATAGATTTCACTAATGGTTGAAACCAAATTAGTTCCCGGTCTAAATTGCCGTGTCTGAATTGGTTCCCGTTTTTAAACCATTATTATTCAGGTAGTGACTGGCAGATAGTATGCGCATACACGACTAAATTACCCAGTAAATTAAATTTCTCGAATTTTAATAAAATGTAGGTAGGTACTGATATTTATTTACTGTTAAAGTTTTTCATCTCCGAAAACCCCTCCATTTTTAATTTTTAATTTATAAGTATTTTTAATTGTTTTATTGTTACTATAATACCTTATTAATAGTTCATTTTTAATTATATTTAATTTAAATTGTTAATTTATGTATCTCATTAATCTTTGTATTATATTACCTATTAGGGCGTACATAAATAAATAAATAAATAAATGAATCTCCTTTCCCATATGTACATAACTAATACTATCATCATTTATAATATCATTAAACAATGAGCATCGGTTGTATTATTTATGACCAATGATAGTATTAAGATAAATGAGTAAAAATGTATCGGATACATTGATTTTTAAAAATGATTTATTATACAATATAAATTTTAGGTGATTTTTTAAAAATAATCAATCGAAATTAGTTAAAGCTTCCAGTAAATAAGATTTTCGATATTTAACCCCCATATGGGAATCAAGTTAAAGCCATCAAACAGGAACTAATTCAGTTCATATCTGTGATAGATTCATTTCGATACGGGAACCAATTTATTCCATAATGATTATCAAATTAGATCTATGTGCCTCCATAGAATATCGTTTCAGGCCAATCATCAGATTATATACTAAAATGCAATAAAAAATAATATATATATTAATATGTATAAATTGTAATCATACATATTTGAATTAATATTACTAAATTATTAGAATTAAATACGAGGACAGGATGATGTAATCTAACATGACAGCTTTTAAAGATTAAATTCACCATTTTTAACATGGAACTACATTCTGTTAATATTTTGTCATGTATTACATTACCTTTAATTGTGGTTTTTATAATGACTAAAAATGATTTATAAAAGACAAAATTACCAAAAGGGCATATATATTACTGGTAGTTACAACATTTTAAGTATAATTTTAACAACATATTTATTTTTTATTTTTAATATTGCTTTAGATACTCATACTTATTATAGGCAGTTAGATAATAAACAAAATCTCTTTTAAAAAATATAAATTCAGTTGATATGTAATACTAATATTATATACATTACTAATTAGGCATACACAATTACTGGAGCCTATCTATCTAGGTAAATAGATACAACCAATTCAATTAAATACACGATAATTTATCAATTGAAAATATGGTAGGTAATATATATATTGGGAACTTAGATGATACACAAAATTAAAATTTGTTATAATATTAATTAGGTAATATATTCATAGTAACTTATCAAAATGATATCATTACTTAACTGTAATAATAATAAAATAATATTTTATATAATGCTTACATTTTGGCATGTTAAATAATCATACAAGACCGCGTACGTGAATTTGGGCCCCCGACATTGTCAGATTGACTCCGGATAAATGGTAAACAATTGTAAATTAATCGTAAATAATTGTAAATCAAGTTTCGTATATAGATAGGTACGTTAAAATAATCATTTAAAAAATTTCAATATTTATTTTGGATATTCCTATATCCTTTTTTAGGGTATAGAAGGAGTATAATATTTTTGGGTATAATAAGAGTTTTCAGGTAAAGTGCTAACTTTAAATTTTATAGATGTAATTTTAATCTGGTAATCAGTAAGTAAAATAACACGTAGAAATTAGCACATATCAGATAGCCGACATGTATAAAAAAAATGTAAAGGGTGAAAAACTTCCTCATCACCCCTCTTCTTTGAAAATGTATATTATTTATAAAATACTAAAAAATAATATAAAAATAAAACACAAAAGATAAAAATTATGAATGCATGATGAAAAATGAACAAATATTATATTACTATAAGTTAAAATATAAATCAATTTGGATTTTGATGTAGTCCACCGGTGCAAGTAATATAATATAGTAACTACCTATTATAATTAATGTTATTTTAGATAATAATTCAATAATAATCATTGTATTTCATAGAATCATATTTACTGCCGCCACGATCGTGACCCCGGGTTGCATCATCATCCGTTATACAGCCTTATCTTTCGTACGCGCAGTCACGTGTCAAAATATATTCGATTATATGTGATACATTATTATGCGCCAAGGGAACGGGTAGCGCGGTAGAGCTCGTCGGCTCGTCTCTGGCAAGCGCGCCTGTCCCGGCGGTTGTTGGAAATTTAGACGCGCCTGTCTACGCCGACCAGAAAACTTGTCGTGTAGGGGTTGCGCTACGGATCGTTGTCACGCGCCTGCCCGTGCTTCATAAAACGACATAAAAAACAAGAAAACTGTGGCACTTGAATTTGATGAATTTTAATTCTTAAAATTGATTTGAATGTATTAACATGTCTACTGTCGTTTAACCAAGCCAAATTTTAAAATTCATTTTTATAGCTGGTCATTGATAAATAATAAAATCATTATTTTAGCTTTTAATATTTTACAACATTAAACACGTAATTTTTGTAATATTGATAATCGCTGTTGTTAATTTCAAGTAAACATGTTAATGAATCAAAATCAGTTTTCAAAATTCAAATTCGTGAAATCAAAATCGTACAGTTTACCGAGCACAGTGCCCAAATTGCGATCTAGAATTCGTATGACTGCCGTCCCCTTAAGTAATAGGTAATAGTAATAAAAGGTTATTGTAAAAAAAATATTTGTTACCAATTATATTTTCATTTGATGATAACCATAACATATATTGAAGCAATTATACATAATATATCTACTTTCTTATCTTAACTACTGTGAAAATTGTGAGATAAAGATAACTTAGTTATGATGAATATTAAATTATGAATTTGCCGTTATGAGGATAATACGAATATTCAATATGTTTCCAATGTGTTTTTCATTTTTTTACATGCTAGTTATATTTTCTTAATTATTATCATTTATAAATAGTAAGAGACTGTTAAACGTTCAGAATTGTTCAAATATAAATGTATATGATATTTTAAATTACTGATAAAGTGTTTAATCATTTTTATATGATTTATTTTATATTGCTGAATTAGTGTTCAGTGGTAAACTGATTTATACAATTCTCAGCGGAACGAGGAATGTATTGGTTTTAGAATGATGTGCCTTTATTTGTGTATAATAAAAATATCTTTTTGAAGAAGTGCTTTGACGATTACTCATTTATTACTAATACACATTTTCCTGTAGCAAATTGCGTCTGGTTGGTATTTTAAAGAAGTAATTTAAGAAGTCAATTTCTTCAATTTTTTTAATACGCCAGAAAAAAAATACCGAAAACTACATAAATACTTATGTGATTATGTTTCAAACGGTTATAGTTACTGCTCTGTAATTTCGAAAATATTTCAAGAGTCTTGAAATTTTTAAGACATATACAAGAAATATCCACCGGGAGGGGCAGGGCCGTCTCGTAAGGGGGTGTCTCCCCCCAACTTCGGAAAGCAATTGGAAAATAGTAGAAAGAGTCGATGGCTCTATTTTTTTTTTTTTTTTTATTCACGTTTTGAATGAAGTATTTTCGAATTTCGCCGGAAAATTATGCAGCAATGAAGTATTTTCAAATTATAAATTGTTAGGATTTTAATCTGAAAAATGGGAAAAAACTTAAATAAATTTAAAGAGATATTATTTTTCTTTCCATTTTTATACCCCTAAAAATTTTTCTTTGGGATGGCCCTGGGATGGGGGCAAAATACTTATAAGTTATATATACATATATGTATGTATATTTATTAAATCATAAAGAAATAACATACACAACATAGTTTATTGTATATAATACGTAAACATGTCTTGTCAAATACTACTACTTTATAATATGTTCACTATTTTAAAATTGCATTTGTCAAGAATAATTATTTACAAATCATACAATATTTAACATTTCAAACTATTATTATCCAGTATGTAACGACCCAAAATCAGCAGATATTATTTAAATATAAAGCATTTAAATTGCAAGGTCGCGTTGCCACCAACTGCGTATAATTTATAATCATAAATTATAATTAATGATATTATTTGTAAGTTTTCGTCGCACCGCCGCATTTCTACGCACGGCAAACATCGCGATATAATTAAGATTAATTATAACACAATCGGTCAGGTGATCCACTCCTACTCTAGATTTGGGTGTATGACAATTTTTCCGGGTTCGGCGGCCTACCATTAGTGTTGTCGGAAAAACTTCTCTCTCTCATCCCGACGACCGAACGCTACGGTACACATATATATATATATATATATAAAAAAAAAAGTAAATTAAAATACAATTTTTATTTTTTTTTACATTTTTTTTTCAACGCTCGCGGGAAAATCATGATGGAGTAGACCTTCTCCGGGATTCCTCCCGCGGCGCTTGGCGTCTGTGGACAAGTCAGTGGAAATGTGGACGTGAGTGTTTTTTTTTATTACCTGGCCGGTATCTTTCCTATATATTTGTTTTTTTTTGTTCTCTCCTTTTATTTGTTTTTATATATATATGAGAGATATCTTAGTAATTGACCGTAGCCGGCGCCTACGAGCGCTGGGCGGTCCCTCTAGAGGTTAAATTTGTAAAAAAAAAAAAAAAAACATAATTCTTTATACAAAATATACTTATTTGTCATGTCACGAAACAGTTGTGTGTTTTATCGGCCCTATTTCTGTTTTTTTTTTTGTTTTCTGTTGAAGTTTTACGCCCGTCAGCTTTCTTCACACATAACTTTAATAATAATAATAATAAAAAAAAAAAACTACATCCAATAATCAGACGTTTTTTTATTTACCCCTCCAAAATCTCTCCTATAATATAAATTTCCTTAAATATTTAAGTTAGGGGGAAAAATAAAAGAGTAAATCCACGGTGCTCCGTCCGCTGGACTCGGCCCGTGGTTGGCAAACCGGATGAAAGTGAACGGTCGACCACATAACTCTCGTCATGTCCAGTATGCGAGACGTTACAAGTACTTACATAAATAATTTTTTATTTTTATTAAAAAAAAAAAAACTTAAAAATATTTATTAAAGTACACCCTATACAAACATTAGCTCATATAACAAAGGGTGCCTTGGCCCCCTCCTGCCACCCTTGAGGGCTCTCTTCTACATATATAATATTGTACTTTACTAACACAAAAAAATTTCAAAAAATGTTGGGCTATATAAAACATTTATAGATTTTGAGGTATTTATTGCAAAAAAAATGATAATTTTAATATTTAAGACAGAATTTTATTTTTATTTTGTTATGGACTTTTGAATTCTTATCAATTACTTATTTTATTATCATATTTATGTGATAAAATTTTTTAAAAATGAAGTTTTGTAATTTTGAGCTATATTTATGTAAATTGTAGGGTTCGAGGTTATAGGTGAAAATGTATGAATTTCCCTCCCATTGAAAATTCCTGTATCTATTTATACAACTTATGATGTAGACACTATACATATAATATTATAATCAAATTAGGTAATATATTAAAATATACTACAGGCAAATAATAATCCAAAATAGACATTTTAATACAAATTTACTAAATGCCTATAAAAAAAATTAATGAAATATCTAAAAGCTTATTATGCATATAATATATAATATATATATTATGCTCTTTGAAATTTCTTAAACTATAAGTTTAAAAATTATTTATACATTTTTTAAAAATTTATGTAGGAATCATTTTGCATATAAAATATATATGTAGGTATATTTAATTAATATAAATCAAGTTTTATATGGGTTACATTACCTAGTATAGGTGCCTAATAAACTAAATTATTTAATTTATTTTGCATAAAGCAAAAACCCGATAGATTTTACATTTTTTTCATTATTATATTTGGTTCAACTCATGATAGGTGTTACTAGTAAAACGTCAAGATATACTAAACTAATAGTTTATAAGCATGTTGTGCTTAACTTTAATTAATATACACCAATTTTATCAAAAATTAATTTTTAAAAATGACATTCCTACTTTCATAAATTATATTTTCTAAAATGTATACAATTATTAATTATTAGTTGTTTAATTTGATTGAATATTTTGTTATTTAAATAAATTAAATAATATGTAACAATATTTATTTATTAATAAGATTAGATCACTAATAACACAATATTCATAAATGATCTACTAAAATAGTCATAATTTATTTTAATCGAAGATATGGTATATTTAAACTAAATTTCTGTCCAAGATTGGTGTTTGATTATACGAATATAATTTGATACCATTGTTTCTAAAAATATCGAAAGTAAAATTTAAATAAGTATTGGTAGGTAGGTACCTATAATGTATAAATTATAACTCTGGTAAAACTACATGCTACTGTCATTTTGCAAAATATTATAAAAGGTTTTTAAGACTATTTTTCTCATATAACTAATACCAGTACACAAGTTTATTATAGGTAGGTCATAGCTTAGATTTTTTTCTACAACATAGGAATGCAAAAAAGTTAAATAAAAGTATTATTATATTTTTAAATTAATTTAATGAAATAATAAAAAAAGATCGTTATCACGAAAAACACATTTCTATTTATCAATACTTTGATTACCTACATATACATATATATATATATATGTGTGTGTGTGTGTGTGTGTGTGTGTTATCAATGTTTGGAATAATATCAGGGGGTCTATAAGGAAAATATAAGGAATATCATAATCATCAAATAACAATATTTCTAATCAAAACACTGATGTGTCTTATTACCCCATTTTGTCATATTAATGTGGTCTCTCCTATACAATTTAAGTAGGTACACCTGATAAGTTCTAAATGTAAAAATATTTATATTATAGATAATTTTTCCAATAAAATGTATTATGTTTAATTGTGTTTCAATCAACAAAACTTTAACTACATAACTATGTTAAATTATACTTTACAGCCTCTTAAATTTTTAGTTTTTTTCAAGGTAACTTTTAACGTGTAAGTAATCATGAATATTGAGGACGCGTTTGAATTTAGAAAATCAAAAATAAATTAATAATAAAATATATACTATAGTATTATAGTGTGTTTATTTCTAATAAATTTGTTATTATGTCAATTGTTTCTACTCTTTTGATTTATTCGACAATATTATTTTGTTCATCTAACAACATGTTTGATTGTGCAGGGATTTCTTCTGAATTTTGCAGTGGCAAGATTATCTCCGGAAGTATAATATTGCGTAGTTGTATTGGCTCTTGTACTATAAATTGAAACACATGTTCTTCCACCTCTTGAAGCTGACCTTCCTCTTGTGGAGGCAGACGAACCATTCTTAGTCCACGCCGACGCAACTCCTCTTGTAGAGCTAGATGCATTTCCTCCGTGTCACGCTGACGAGCCTCCTCTTGTAAAGGCAGACGCACAGCTTCCGGTTCACGCTGATGCATCTCTTCTTGTTGTTCTTGTTGACGTTCTTGCATTCGCGGTCCATATATAATCTGAGGATAGCGCATCCTTAATTCCCATGGAGAAACAACTACTGCTCTAGGCGGCATACTTGTGGTGTGCTTGTAACCAGATTGAGACTATTCAAATATCCTAAAAAAAAAAAAAATTGCAAATAATCGACTCTACATAATTAACTTTATAAAATTGTATGTATAATATTCATTTTATATTTTATTTATCGAAATATACTTCATTGAATTATCTAAGTTTCGAAATACTTGTATGTTTTTTATTTATGTATTCTAAGCAACAAAATACCTCCGAGATATAAATAGAATATAAAATGAATTATTTATGCTGCACTCCAATTTATTTAAGTTTAAAGAAAACCGATGGATAGTGGAAGGGTTTTCATACGATTTTCTATTAATTCTGATTTAATTTTTTACACTACCTTCACTTTTAGAAAAAAAATTATAATCAATCTATAATTAAAACCACACACGAGGAAAATTCAGTTATGTCTATTTGGAAATTTAACAGGACAATCAAAAATATTTGAAATATAAGTAAAATATATATATATATATATATTTAAATATATACTTCATCTCATTGGTTACATAATTGGTCTATTATAGGTAATTATGTATTAAAATAAATAGTTTTTATATTTTAAAACACGTAATCATTAATAAAATTTAAAATTGTCGTCGAAAAAATAGTGGTCAAATTTCAAAAAGTAATTTTCAAATGGGTGTCGACGTCGTTAAAATAAATAAACTGTCAGGACTATTAAAAATATTACTTTTCAAATAATGACACGTGTCTAACTAAAAAAAAAAATGATTACAAAACAATGGATAATTGGTATTTGTATTATTTTATTTTTATTATGTAAAATTTAATTAATGTAAAACTATTTTATATGCGTAAAACTAATTGGTTAAAAATTCGATTTACCATGTTATTTTAAAATAAAAATAAAAATTTGATCTCTCAATAATTTAATTTTTTGAATTGGCTTCCATCTCTTTTAATGTGTGATTAATGGGTAAATGTTGTTATGAAAAACTTTTGAAATTATTTTTAATGTTATAAATTGTATGTTGTGGAAACATCTGGACTCTGGATGATAATATGGAGATACTGTAGATTAGACTACACTAGATTTATCTACAGCATTTGTAATTTGTATATGTAATAATAAAGAAATCTATCTTTTAGTTTTGTATTGTTTTGTATTTCAAATGAAGTAGATGCGCTTTGACGATTGACAGGGAAGGATCTAAAGCTCATTTAAGAGAGGTGAATAGGAATAATTGAGAAATAAAGGGCTAAAATCAACTGTAGGCACCTCAAATAATGACTTGACCGTGTATTATATAATGTTACAATATTTGTTTAAAATTCATTACCATAACTAAATACAACTACCTGTTATTTTTCTAATACAAATACAGACCAATATACTATATTCATATTACTATTCGTTTGAAAATAAGATATACCTACCTATCTGTATGTTATGTGTATTCCAACAAATTACCTTTAATTCAAATTTCATACGCAATTTTATAATATTACCGGGTAATGTGGCAACTAACATTTTCGAGTATACTATAAATTATGTAACTGGCGGGTGGCCACATCCGGCCTTCCATTTCTTTTTAGCCAGCCCGGACTGTCTTTTGACATTATTATAATTGAAAATTTTACTATAATTTGCTTCAAATATATTAAAATTGGCTAGGTAAATTGTATCTGGAGAAATTTTCAATAATAAAACGTATATTAAACGTAGATATTAGTTTTTATCATAGACATAAAATATATATTAATTAATTTTTTAATGAATTAGTTTTAAAATTTGGCCCTCTAGTTACTTTGAGTTTCCCATCTCTATAAAAACGATATAATACCTAATAATAACTTTTAATTATTACTTAAACTACTTTTTAGATTTAATTTACTTTAGTAATTTAATTATTATATCAATAACATACTTGTATTGGCTTTATTTTTCATTATCAGTTGTGGTAAAAGAACAGCATTTCTATTAGTTGATTTTTATCGCCAATAGTATTTGATACAACTTATAAGGTATGTACAGTTTAAAAAATATGGTTACCAAGAAGCTCGTACAGTGTCAGTGTTCCAGTGAAAACCACAAAACGCAATATATGTTCCATCAGTTCTACCAATTTTATTATTATCCATAATCAAAATGTGGTAGTATAATTCTGTATGGACGTATGACCCATAAAATATCTTATATATTTTATATAAATATAATCTTATAATTAATAACTATATTTTATTAATATATAGAATAAAATAGGTTTCTATTAAAATTAATTCTACCATACTATAATATTCAGTCTTAAAAAGTATTTGAATATTAGTATTCAAATACTTTTTAGAAGTATTTTTCACCAAACATGTATTTAAATATTAAAAAATTTAGTTTTATCAAATATTCAATATATTTTGTATTTATCTATAATATAATGATGCTATATTATAGTAAATATAGTATATAAATTAATTTGTAAAAATTGAATTAAATTAATCTTTAACATTTTTCTTATGTAAAATTATAAATACTTTTAATACATCATACTATTCTTAAAGAAAAAAAATGCATATTGAATTGGTGTGGGAGGGTGGATGGTTCTAGTGGTGGATTTAGGGGGTCCAAGGAGTCATGTCCCTAAATTCCTAAAAAAGTGTATACTTTTATGTGTTGATTACCTTTTTTATTTTTTTTCTTATTTACGTGAGATACGCACCCCCTCCCCCCGTAAATCATAAATAGTTAGTTTGAGATGATCCTGTTATAGTGATCTTTTGTATCTAATAACCCAATAACCAGGAAAAAAAGTCATCAATTCAATCTTAGACACCCCTCCCCCAAAAATAAATGCTAGAGCCGCGGGTGGTGGGTCAGTATATTTTATGTTTTGTCCTACCTATTGTAAAATAGTTGGGTGCCACTGGTCACTTATATTCTATTCTACCAGAAATGTGACATAATTCCATTATAATAATATATAGATAAACGAGAAATAGAACGATCTTATATAAGTCGATTTTTTTGATTGTTAATTGTGTTATTTTTAATTAAATTTTTACCGAAAATGAAATGTGAAACTCGACCGATTCATTCAGCCTCTCAGATTCTTCTTTTTATTTCTTTATTTTTTTTTTATTGCCTACCTAATCGAACAGTACAATTGGTATTATTATCAGATATATGGAAATGTAACGATTAATAATCTGTGTTGTTTTACGACGTAACAATAAATAACGTGCACAATTTAATAATTCGATTAAAAGTATTTAGTAGGTACGTATCTTCTACGGTCCACCCTGTGAGACATAAAACGATGTACACCGGTCCGACCGTAATGCCACAGATCAGGAAATTTTGACGACCCCTGTCTACAGGGATAATAATAATATGTATTGCTACGTCGACGAGCTATTATCATCTACTTGGTCTCGTAAGCCATGTGCGGTGGTCATAATGCGGTGAGGGGGGAATGAAAATGTTAGCTTAAAATAATTAATAATATAGTATTTGACTAAGTTACTAACGATTTGAATTGAAAATCTATATTTGGAGTAAAATAATAGTATTATAATATAGATAGATTTATTTATACTAATGTACTAATATGTAATATACTATTTATACTAATGACTTATTCACTAATTACTTATATAATATATTATATTATTTATGACAATAAAGAAATACTCACAATAATATTGTGCGACGACAACAACGTTGACTGCTGAACAGATCTGATTGTACTGTGCGCACTGTTCGTCATAGACCTGGTCCTTCGTTGGAACGTGAAATTTCGGAGGGGATAGCGTTCGTACGGGCTACCACCGAACTTAATAACTATTCAAGAACTACATATTATAACGTTATGAACACGTGTTGCACCTGGCACAATGGCACAATGGACCCACGCACACAATTTACACAATCGTATGCATGTGTGTTGTGTATAGATACACAGGAGACGTGCCTAAGATTGATATTTAGGACAGGTCCAGTTAAAGTGTGTTATTTGTATACGCGTATTTGTATTTGATACTTCTGTCAGAAATAATTTATCGAAAAAAAATATTTATCATTGTTTTCAAATTCAATAAATCCACCATCAGTATCCTACCCACTGATCTAGGTGCTACCACCACCTACTGGCCGGCTTTTTAATGTTAATTAAAAATATTAAAAAGTAAAATTGGTACTAATTTTTGACTGTTGTGGGGCCCGACCACTCACAGCAGCAGCCGCAGCCGTAGCCACTACCACCACGTAATATAACTGGTTTATGCATAAATTAATGTTGTTTATTGCTTGTCTCATTTAACATTTAATAAAATTGAATTTCTTTAATAATTTAATTACGATGTAAAAAAACTTTAATTATTACTATTTAAGGTTTCAAAGTCGAGATAGGGCCAGGATTACATGCCTATCTGCTGGGCATGCCACTGGAATTCACTATTCATTGTAATGAATAAAGAGATTCAAAAATAAAATATCTCTGCTCTTGTCTATGAACACGTATTTTATACAATATAGATAGGTATATGTTTTTTGTCCGCTAAAGCGACAGATTAAATAGATAGAATATTTTGAAAACTGATTTAAATTTGTTAAACATTGTACTTTTAATCAACTTTTTATTTTTAAAATAATTTTTATTTATTTCTTACAAATGATCTATGAAATTGAAAATGACTAAATATTCGTTTTAAATTAATTATTTATTTTAAAATAAAAAAAATTATATAAAGTTAATTAAATAAATAAACAATAATTTAAAATAGTATTAATTTTAATAAAATAAAAATGTTTAAACATTTTTACCCTTCAAAACAGAACCGTCCTTAGGGGATCCTTAGTCCATCATTAGGAAAGAAGGTGGCAAAATAAGTGCGATCTCCGTCAAACTAACTGAAAATATACTAAGTTTACGTTTAGAATTTTTGTCCCAACTTTGTCCTTTCTAATATTAGAATAAATTTACCTATTAATAATAATAATTTGTATATAATTAATTATTAATGTATAGACAATATAATTGCTGTAGTTTTGTTTTTTTATCGAAATTGTAGTTTTAATTTTAAATATAAATATATCTACCTATTTAAATTATTGGGATTTAAAACAATTTTATATCTCTTTATAAAATTAAAATTCCTGAAAATATACATTGCTACAACATGGATATTGATTTCGTCTACTTATTTTACAATAGCATAATTTACTCTTAATATTAAAATTGACAAAGTGGTAATAAAAATGTTGAACGTTAGTTTCATATATTTTGCGTTGGTTAGATTTAGGCAGCAAATGCGGGTTAGGTTTTACCTATTTTAACGTAAAAATTTTTTCTCGAATTATAGTAAGTTTTAATTAAGAAATTAAATATTGTAGAAAAGTATATAAAATTATCTGTGTTCTACCGTCGTCTTTTTCAAAAAAATATAACATTTAAAAAAAATGATTAATTTTGTAAAAACATTTGTTAATGATTCTTACAAATGTCATAACATTAGTTATACATCTTAGGAACACAGATATTTTATCCAAAATGTTGTGTAAAAATTGGGTTTCTCAATTATAAATACAACCCCAAAAAATTGTTTTCTCACAAAATAGTTTTGTTAACAAATATCGTAATTACATAGGAATTAAAGGTAGTACTAACACAGACCTATTTTTAATTTTCTTTTACAATGTACTCGAATATTTTTGAATTATAAGATTTGTATTTTTTTTTGAAATTTCATAAAAATAGCTTATGCAGAATCCTTTCAAAAACGTATGTGTGGCGTTCTCTTAAGCTCTGGGTTCAAGGAAGGCCATTCAGGAAACTATTTTATTTATTTGATTATATTTCAGTGTTTTTAGTCAGTGTATATTTTTAACGTTGTTGAATATACCTAATACCTAAAACTTATACTGAAGGTTGAGTTGTATTGTAGTGCATAATGCCATAATATTTCAATAGACTAGCTACATTTATGTTTGACACGTTACACCTACCCCACGACCACCCCCCGAAAAGCCATCATCAAACCGGTCCTTTGTACCCCGGCGATTTAACATAAAAAAAAAAATGTATAGGTATATCTGCTATTGCATCCAAAGAGACGTAGACGGTAACGTCTGTGTAATTTATATACACGGAAACAATGAATTCCGGAATTTTTTTCATTGTAATTTTTTTATATCCATCCACCCTGACTCTCATGTTCAATAATATTATACCGATAAAATAAATAAAATAAAAAAATATAATACCTGCTTACTATCAGGGGTGTACCGACGTATCATAGTACAAAATTACGTTAAGAGGACATAATACCCGCATTTGCTGTCTCAATATAATCTATTGATAATATACGAAATTACGTTCAGCACTTTTTCACAACTTTGTAAAGTAAATTAACCTATAACAAAATGTATAGGCCAGATCATTGTCTATGTTGTAGCATCATCCTTTTTCCAAAAATTTTTATTTTGTAGAGAGATATAACTATTTAAAAAACTCATTAATTAAAATAGATATATTTCTCGTTAAAATTTTGTAAAAAAGACAACACTATAGCATAAATGATAATCTCATCTATAATTTTGGTAATAGATCAATTACTCTTAAATATAATTAGTTATAGGTTAATTTATTCCAATATTAAAAATGCCAAAATTATAATACAATTACTGAAAGTAAATTTCGTATATTATCAGTAGGTTAGATGAACACACCAAATTCAGGTATCACGTCCTCTTAACCATTTGCAAATTATTTCAATAGAAAATAACACCACCAGAAGTTTAGATTATGGTAATAATATAATATAAGCGATTTTGATCTGAATAAATCTAGAAAGATTAATATGTTTAATTTTTATATAATAATAATGGTAGATAATAATATTATAAATTATAACCCGAAGCGTATATTATATATATATATATATCATATTATTTTTAAACACAATAATATATTTTACCATTCTTATCTGATGTTTTATGACAATTTGTGTGACGCGACGGACAAAGTATAATAATATTAAATATTATATTGGTAGGTACCAACAATGCGGGGTGTCGAGGTGCCGGGGTCACTTACGCACTTACATGCACAAGTCAGCGATCTATTTTACAATCACGAAAAAATGTTTATTTTTCATTCAAATAGACGATTCTAATTCCATCAGAACGTCGAAATGCGTACTCAAATGATACATTTTAAAACGTTAGTAGATTCCTTAGAACTTTCTTGAGGTATCGTACCAAGAAAATGTCGAACATTATTTCTCATTAATTAAATATTTGTATTTGAAATTGAGAAAATTTTTTAATTTTAAATTTATTACAAAATTACACAATTAAATGTATTACAATAAAAATTTAAAAAAACTTAAATTTTCTTGGTACGATTCCTCAAGCATGTTTTAAAGAATACAATAAAGTTTTGAAAATTAAAATCGGAGTAAGCATCGTGTCGGTCTGATGGAATTAGAAACAGTAGTTTTTGACATAATTTACGGCAGTCACGAGGTCCCTTAATAAGTTATAATGAAATGTCGTAAGATATTTTATTACATAGTTATATATGACAATATATAACCGTGAAGGGACGGGTAATTGTAGCCGTGTTTCACTAGGGACCTGAGGCCACCAACATGAAAAATCTCGTTAGCTACCCTCGAGAATCGACCACGACCTTTGTGAGCCGAAACATACGTTGTTACCCACTAGACAACGGCCGACCCCGATATTATGCTATAATCTAACTCTAGGTATACATTATATATATATAAAAAAAATAACAGTTATTTTTTAAATTAGGTTAATTTAAAATTAATTTTACTAATTTAAATTAGAGTTAAATTATCTATTATAAAATCAATAGACGACAAAATGCTGGAGTGAACCTCATTTTGCATTTTTCATTCATTGCTTTAAAAAAAGCTATTAACGCTGAAAATAGAAAAAAAAAACTTTTTAAAACAACGATAACTTTTTTTCAATTAGTAAATTTAAAACCCCAAAAAAGTTTCAATTTGAAATATTGTTCTTTATTGATTTAATAATAGGTATTTTTACAATAATTATATATTATAAATATGTTGATTATACAGCAATGAAATGTGGTAGAAACATGGGAATAATTTTAAATTATTATATTTTGATATTTCTAAAAAATTTCCTATGAACCCTCTTAAAAAACAAGAGTGTAATGTCGTATTAATGTAATTATTAATCATTAATTAAAAAAAACACAATGTATACACTGCCGTCTGTCCGTGTGAATGGCCGTCACTTGATGAGTAGCAATTTTTATTTGAGGTACCTACATGAAAATTTGAATCGGTATATTAAATGGTGAATTAAAAAATATAAATAATAAATAAATTGTAAACTTTTGAAATTCGATTATACAGTCATTTAATACATAGGTAGTCGTATGTTACGTGCATACCTATGTGAATAATTCCATAATATTATACCAATGATTATATTATTATACACTGTACATACACCAGTATACACCATAGACTTGTAAAGAAATATTTTTTATCAGTCACGTAAGTACTAATATCAAGACGACGACCCGCTATCTCCCGTTCATACTTCACTATTAATTAGTTGAATATTGCAATTATTACGTTTTCCTGATTATATTTTTGTTTTGTTAATTAAATTATTATTATTATTATCTCGGACCTTTGTATTAACGTTCTTCCTCTATATTATGTTCATTAGTGTTACATTTTTGTTTTATAATACACTCGTTCGCCATTGCGGCAACATTTAACTGTTTTTCCGTCTTTTGTCCGTAACGGCCGTGTATTCATTGTATGTTAATGTTTTATGTGATCATTTATTATAGTATTTAAATTGATTTTTCCGTCGTATATGAAATATATATAGGTATATGGAACCGTCGTCGGTCCAAACCTGCCGTCAGTGAACACCGCGGGGCAATCGGCATTGGAATCTCCGGCCGTTCAATATCAGGTTTTTCTTTTGTACAGTATACCTAACCTAATCAAAATTTATATTATCTGTAGTGTTTTTAGTATAATTTTCAGTCATAAGCTCCCGCCTTTTCATATAATCTATACTTATAGCTTTTAAGTGAACGGGATACAATTTATTGAATGATTACTTGTATAAAAAAAAAAAAAAAAAAGGTACCTACATTTGTATTTATTGATTAATTTTATATGATATTATTTTCGTCTCTCTATGGTTTCGTGTCGCGTGAATTTGCGTGTTACATATTTTGCGTGGTATTCATAAGCCATATAAGGGGCATGTACATCTGGTGGCCTACCCATTCAATATAAGGCGCACTAGCAAATAAATAAATATATATATATATATATACCTAAATTTCATTCATTCTCGGTCGATACCGAGTGGTCCTTCGAGCTTATATTTTGTAGATTTTTAGGTAGGTATGTTATTCTCAGATTGTCATTACAATAATAGTTCTATAATATAATAAATATAAAACCGTTGTTAAGCTAATTTAATTTACAGTAAATTAATGTCAGATTCAAAATTATTTTCTCTATAAAAAAAAGCATATGTTATTTAAATTTAATTGCAAAATGTGTTGGTGGTTTTAAGGGGCTTTGGGTAATGTTTATGAAATTTTAAGAAAAATCAAAATCTAACTATTTAAAAATATTTTAATATTTTTTAAAAATAATTAAAAATATTCCCGTCTTAGTACTTTTATGATAATAATCTATATATGGATAGAGCAACGACGATAATACTCATAGATAATAAAATAATGTAGGTAGTAATATTACTCAGTACTCAATGATGATAAAATAACAGTAGGTACCTATGTAGTAATAATAATAATAATAATATGAGTTATATATTATATTAACCAAAAAAGGATTTGTTTAAAATCTTGGCAGATAATCATCAGATTATGAGTCGTGATAAAATTAAATTACTCTGTATAAACTGCATGGCCGCATCATAAGGAAAACAGCACAAACCAGTACTAACGTAACACAAATGAATGCGATGAAAAATAGCCCTATAAAATAACTATTTAAAAGTTTTTAAAAATACAATTTTATAAAAAAAACTTTTTTAATTTAAGTTATTAAATTGGAATGTTACAGATTACTGTTGAAAAAACTGCATTCAAAATATTAGTTTTTTGCGGAGCTATGTGTATTTAGTTTGTTACGGAACTTCTATAGGACACAAACTATATAGAATTTACAAGGGTACTTACTGCGCAGGTACATAACATTTCTTTTTTAGTAAATAATATACCTACCTATGTTTAATAAAAAAAAAATAACATAAACAAAATATAATTTAATGATGCCATGGAATCATAAATTAAATAGATATAAAAGTCAAGTAGAAATATTGATTAAAAAAAGTAAAAGTAAATGGGTATATCTAGAATTAACACGAAAAAAAATGTAGAAGTTCAAATAAATTTGGGCTTTAGTTATAAAATTAAAATTATATTGGTAAAATTAATACATTTTATAAAAAAATGAAAAATACATAGGTATAAAAAATGAATCTATAATAGTTTATTTTAGTTATAAATAATAATAATAAAGAATACATATTATGTATTATGAGTTATTAAGGCAGGTATGTAAACAATACTGTATGGATTTTATCTTACGTGATCATAAAACACAGAAATTGTTTTTTATAGAATATAGATGATATTTTAAGTACAATATGCTACAAATGTTAATACTAAATGTAAATTTAAATAATTGCTTCAATTCAAAAAGTATAACTATTATTATTTTAGTTTTCTGATTTCTGATTTCTACTATTTACGAACAGCATATCTAGTCAACACTTAAATTAATTAGCCTTAACTTAATGTTAATATTATAATAACATAAAATGATATTTAAAAATTTAAAATACTATCTATATAAAAGGTTTAATATTAATTTTAGATTAAACATAATAATATTATAAAAAATTATTATTATAAGTATACTTACCAAAATATAAACTACTTTAGCAAACCGTCGGCATGCATATAATCTGTCCTTTATAACCAATATCCTCTCTTAAAAAATTGATTCTCCGACTCTCTTATCCCTTATTAATTTCAAAATCCCTGTCCGTACCACTAGCTTCTCTGCTCCTTTTTATACCCCTCCCTCCTCCTCTAATTTCCACCATAATTCTCCTTTAGTCTGTCTCATGCGAATAGCAAACAGCGACCCATCATTTTGTCTATAATAAAAATGTATTTCTCTTTATATACAAATCATTATTAATTGCATATTCTTATTTGATACATATTATTAAACTTGTTTCTTTTTTTTTCTTGGGGCTTGCCCCATTTCTATAAATAAATAAATATTAGGATGCATATTACATTAAGTACACGACTCATATGAATGAGAGGGAATAATAATAATAATTATTATTATATCAAAAATGGCACATTCGTAGGTTCTTTGAAATTTTAATTTAGTGGGATACTGTTTCACTATATTCCTTGGGGCACCTCGGGTAGGAGGCCAGTACAAACGTTGGACCACTGGCACAAATGGTACAAACGATTGGCTTTGGAATAATTTGAAATTTTAAATCAAGGAGCTAACACAAACAAGCACAAACGAATACAAACGGTACAAACGATTGGCATTGGAAAAATTTCGAAATTTTGATTTAGGGGGGCTACCGTTTCATTGGTCCCCCTTGTGATATCTCTGGAAGGGGGCTATTACAAATGTGGGAACATCGAGCACAAATGCCACAAATATGGCACAAATGATTGGTATTTAATTATTTGGTATTATTTTGAAAAATAGAATAATCTCCAAAAAGACACAGGCTTTCCATAAAATATTGTCCAACAAAGAAGTTACCCTATTTTAAGTTTTCCTTTATCTAAATAATTACGGTACTCTATTTGTTACACAAAATATATAAAAAAAACATTTTCAAGGAAATATTCTGCTTCTCGAAATTGGA
The DNA here is from genome assembly GCA_025469235.1 of Pemphigus obesinymphae. NCBI lineage: Eukaryota > Metazoa > Arthropoda > Insecta > Hemiptera > Aphididae > Pemphigus > Pemphigus obesinymphae. The sequence continues at coordinate 21,071 of JAIPRL010001078.1, forward strand.
TATAGGCGTTTTTGCTTTAATTTCATCTCGATTAAAATCCCAATATCAATGAAAAAGAGGGTGCATATTATATTTTATTAAAATTATTAATTATTTATATATATATATATCGAATTTAACCAGTATGTCTGATTGCATTATCTGATATCACTTTTAGAAACATATTTGCATCATGCATTACACATTTTCAAAAACTAAAACATTGATCTAAAGTAATATTTTACAATTAATAAAAACTGTATTACAAATGCATAATAGAATCTAAAAATAGGATACATTTTTTATTACAATTTACAAAACTAAATCTGTTACACAATTTATATCAAACAACACGATTGTGTGTATCTACTGAATATGGACTCACATAGAACTTTGATTTGGATAACATCAAAAAAATTTTCGTTTTGAACACAGTTATTCAAAAATTGAATGAGCAAATACAAAATATAACGAAAAAGTCATTCTATATTCATACCATTTGATTAAACAATCATGAGAATCATCGCAATAATTGTGCGTTATCTTAAATTGTGCATTTTAACTCTTATCGGACAAATTTCAATAGAGTATTTAAAGTTGTTCTATCACTGAATACCTATATGATTTCAAATAAAATAACATGTCAACCCCCATGCGTATAAAGTCCACGAGCTGAAATCATAGGAAATAACATATTTTGAAACAGTGACATACTCCTAATATACTGCACCACCTTCTATTGTAAAACTTGATAATAATCATGAATTTGTGAAATCTTAAGTGATCTTCGAGTCTTATATCAGTAGGTAATATATTTAAATAATAACTGTAACAAATCTTAATGTGATATGGAATATAAATATTAATGTCCTTAAATCTTACTTTTTGTGTCTGAATCACTATCGGCACCTTGTTCTAATTTACAATCATTAATCATAATTTATTCAATACATTTTGAGAATTTGAAATTTTACATTTTAAATATCAGAGATACTCAAAAAATAAAATTTGTTTTATGTTTTTCTAGATAATTAATATTTTAATCATAAATTTGAAAAATTAAATAAAAAAAAAAATTCTTTCAGTTCATAAATTTAATTAAAAATATAATACATTTTCCACAAAAAAAATTTGATAATTTTATATTAGAAATACATTGATATAATCAATAATTGTTTTAAAAATATAAAAATATAAATATTTGTAAAGTGAAAAATTATAAAATATAATTATATAGATTAGTATTATCTTTATCTCTTTCCATGTATTGTCGGTCGACGAGTGACTCAATACGATTCTTCACATCAGATAACTTGACAGGAAATTTGAGGAGTTGGTAAAGTTCACTGATCAAATTATTGTATAAAAGTGACTTGCGCATTTTCATTATCCTTACTAAAGCTGCCTCAATTTGATAATTCCTGTCATGATATACCTTCTCTTCGGTCAACATTTGTTCATTATGTGTTTCTATTATCTGCATTTGGTTGATTTTAATCCTATACAGTTTATGATGAAAGTCATTGTTGATCGAAAAACTATCATTGTCATTTATTTTTTGCCCTTTTGATTTTTTTATCAATACTTGTACTTTACCACAAGCTAATGATTGAAGTACTCTCTTTAGTTCTAAATCATTTATATTAGTTTTAATTTTAATTTCATTAAAAGGGAGCATTTCACAATCATTAAACAGTAATAACACAACTGCTTGGAACAAACTAACCTGTAATTCTTTAGTGCCCTTCTTGAAATAAGAACGTAACATACAATGGCCATGAGTTTGCAGCCATTGTAATTTTCTACTCTTATGTTTAGCTAGATAAAATTTATTAAAACACTCCTGGTATTGTAAGATTTCATTGGGAATAGTCAAATTTATAATTGGAAAAGTTGGCCAGTTACCCATAGACACTACATTAACCACCATGTCAATACCAGACAATTTAACGTCATTAACAAGTTTCAAATATTGTTTGTAATCCACATTTAAGTCTTTACTAATCAGCATGTCTTTGAACATGATTTCAAGTTTAGATGTAAACCCTCCACCGCATTCTTGTTTTAATTTAGACAAAATACTTTTTTCAGCATCTATACTTATAGATGTTCCAAACAGTAATCTTTTTGCTAGATCTTTTTTGTAAAACGCTTCAAAAACATCTTTACCATTTATGAGCCGGAAAATATATATAATTTTGTCAAAAAGTTTTTCAAAATCGTCCATAGATCCTTTATTGTTAACTTTTAATTTCATGTCAATAAATTTAGCAATGAGCAATGCAGGTTTGTTAATTCTTAGACCAAGAAAACTTTCAAAAGCTTCTTTAGCACTGTTAATAATTTTTATATTTGATTGAAAACATATATTAATGATAAAATCCATTTTTTCTTTAAAATGTAATAAATCTTGTATCATACCTTTGTCATTTCCTGGATCTATAATAATAGCTTGTCCATATTTTTTAATATAGGCATTAAAATATGTACAAATCTCTGTCAGTCCTTCCTTTAAACGTGTCAGAAGACAATACAGTAACTTTAATTCTTTTCGTCTATTTTCATTGAGCAATTCTTCTAAACCTTCTAATATGGAACTAATATGATTCATTATTAAATGTTTTTCAACTATTCGAATTATTGGCCACTTTGTAGATTCATCTAAATAATTAATGTACCTGTTATGTTCTTCATTAAGACGCTTCTGAATATGATGTAAATAGTTGTGTACTTCAAGCTTATTAATTAAATGTAAACCTTCTGTAGCATACAGACGTTCAGAAGCACGAATGAATTTTTCTTCAAAAATATCGTGATATAATTTAAAATCTGAAATCATTCTAAGCATTGATCTAAGCAATTTTGTATTTATCATTTCGCCTTTTCTTTCGTTTTCTATAATTAGTAGTATACCTTTAACTGCTCGGTTTTGGACATATTTGTCTAATAAAATATCACAATAAAAGAGATTTAAACCCATTTCCCAAATGGATTTAATTTTAGGATTTTTAAGTACATATGTTTGATCTAAATATAGGAATATTCTACGTATCATTAACATTTGATCACAGTGTAATGACCAACACATGTCTAAATGTTTCAAAAATAGTATATTATTACTGAATCTTGTCGGATAGGTAAACTTGCAGCAAAATGTTTTAACATGTTTTTCAATAATCTCAACGAGATTAGTATACAGTGCTGCTGCTAAATTATTATTGCACACATTTTCTACAGTTTGATATAGTTCTTCCAGTGTATATCGAATAGGCGTTCTAGTTTGTATGGAAATAACCGCCTCACTTAATATCTTCCATGTTTGCTCCTGATAGTTATCAGGTAATAGAGGTTTCTGTTTAAGATTTTTCACAACTAGTAGTTTTGTTGGATTGGATTTGAATTTTGTATCGAATACCATTGAATATGACCTTTTTGCGTTTGCCATGATTTATTTGTAATCAGTATTTTTTTTTGCAGAATCAATTTTATTTCATCACTTGCACAGTTAAGTCAATTTATTATGCTGAAATTAAAACAAAAAACTAGATATTATTTTGAAATATTATATTTCAAAAGAATAGATATGTACTACATATTATATTATATTAATATACATAAGGGCGATAGGTGGATCCTTAGATTTTAGTGGTGTTTTTTCTATGATTTCATAGATAATTTTTAGTGTAATTGGGATTTCAAAAAAGGAGACGTAACTTTTTTTTGGGCGTGTGGCAATGAGGAGGGTTAAGCCCGCTCTATTTTGAGGTTAGGACGTTATGATTTTTAAATCGCCCCCCCCCCTTGATTGAGCGTCAGATATGTCACTTATTATATAATATACAATCAGAATAAATATTGATCAATTATGATGAACTTGAAAATTCTTAATTGCTAAACAATTATGTTTTTTTTTTCATGGTGAATTCTTAATAATATATATTATTTCCCAAGGTGTACAAGTCTAATATTTTTAGTATACCTACACAATTTTTGTCAGTTTTGTTTTCTATTAACAATAACTGGGATATCTTTTCATCTAAGTACATACTTACATACATACATACATACATACATACATACATACATACATACATATATAAATAAATTTTCAATTTATACATCAATTAGATTTTTTAATACTTTGATTTGACTTTTGAACACAATTCTTCATTTTGGAGTTTAGTTCAACCTACCTCTAAAATATTATAAGTATAACATCAGATAGTGAATGAATGACAGACTAACGTCAGTTACTGGATTATGCTAATATGTAAAAATTCATAGTGAATGTTATCAAAATTATTTACACAGAAGTCAAGTGACAAGTACAAATGATTTTTAACATTTATAAATTATTTTTTGATAAATGTTGACAATAGCAAAGATGTTAAATTTAATTTGGTCTATTTCATTTACTAATTGTATTGTATAATAGTTAAAATTTAAATACAATAAATTATAATATAAAGTAGATAAAATATTTTATTCTTATTTTATATTTTAATTTTTATATCAGTATTTAATCTGGAAATATTATTTTATAAATCAAAATTAGCCTAAATACATAAATTACTACAAACTTGGATAACATAAAATTTAATTATTTCTATTGTAATTGTACTATTAATGTGTAGATGTACCCTACGTTATCATGGATATTTTAGGGAAACATAAAATGTTAAAATGGTAAAATGCCATGCTCATGTATGTCGCAAATTAAATCAAAAATATTTAAATATCCTCTGATCTATTGTGAAACACTACTTTTCGTAAGTAACAAATTAATTGAAATATGAGTTATTGTATTATAATTAATAGTAGTTCTTTAAAAATATAGAATAAAGTTCTGTTATTATTATTACCTAATTGTTTAATTAGATATGTTTTACATTAAAGTGAACCTTGAATTTGAATATAATATTTAAAAATAAAAAATTGAGTAGGTAATTCAAATTACATATTTGTAACATATTTCATAGGCGTAATTATGTGGTGGCTAGGGAGTGCTTAGCACCCTTGAATAGTTTTTTAGTTCCCCCGAATTATTTGATTGATTTTTACTTGTGCATTCATTTTTTGTGGTTTGTGGTAATTATGTGTTATATTTTCTAAACACTAAAGAATTTTCTAAAATGTACGATCAAAAAATAAATTTGACCAACTGATAAATACAGGAAACTATTATATAAATGTGTACAAACCAAGTTAATAAATTTATGATCAGTGAAATAATACAGGAATGATTGTGCTAATGCGTGATGAGGCTAGGTATATTAATGTTTTAATACATTTTTTGAAATAAATAAAAAACGTACTTCGCATTTAAGGTTTTACAAAGAAGAGCAACTTTCAATTTGTATTAGGTACATTGTTGGGCTACAAGCTTATGAATGGTTTCTGGATTTCGTTAATCATATGGCCAAGATACGAGTACTATCCATATTGTTTCAACAATATTCAGTTTTTTTGAATCCAACAAAATTAATATGAAAATGTTAAGCATAGTTGCACAATCATACAATGCAAGTGTAATGACTGGTTGTTTAGGTGGAGTGCAATCTAAACTATAAAATATATCCCAAAGCTATCTATACACATTTCATGGACCATCGTTTGAATTTTGTTGTCGCCGTCGTGTGTAAAAATATCAAGATGATAATATTTTTATTACAAATAATAGTATTTAAATTAATATACCTGAATATATATTTATAAATTATAAATTAGTATAACATATTTATTTATCTTATCATAAAGTACTCGTTTTAAATATAATTTACTAGAAGCGATATTTATCCATTTTTACGATCTACTATAATTATTGTGAACATTATTACATTAATTACAATATAATAGCAAATTAAGCGATATTCAAATAAAATTAGGATTAAAAAAAGGTACAGTTATAAAAATTTTCTATACCAGGTGGATATGCCAATACAAAAATTATGAGCTAATTTTAAATAACTAAAACACTATTGTTCAATTACTTCCTACTGAAATTGATGAATAAAATGATAAAAATGCTTGTCAAACTTTTGGTAATGACTGATGAAATAAAAATATTTTAAGATATTTTTAAATATATAACTCTTTTGTTTTAGGTATTTTAACTTCTATACAAAAATCAGAATTTTTATTTTCATTATAATTTTAAAAGGTATTAATTATTATAAATATATTAAGTAACAAATCGCAAAGTGAAGCTGCCATATAGGTAATTTTTAAAATGTTGTTCAAAGTGTTATCACTATTTTTAAATGTTGAGATCTCGTGTTGAATTCATTATATTATGGGATAAAATTACTATTTTCACCAAACAAAATAGTATTAGTTTAGAAATACCATCCTTAGGTAAAATATATTTATACTACCAATGTTATTTTAAGAACGACCTAATTACTAAAATTTATATTAAGTATTACATTACATATTTTAAGGTGTCTAACGCAAAAGTATGAGTCTGTTCATCATAAAGATTTGTTGTATCAACTACCACTGGTAGAATACATGAGAATTATTGATGCTGTATTAGTTTATCTAAAATTTCAATATTCAAATGGTTTTCTAACTCTGTTGATAGTTTTCGTAAAATTTATTTTATTGAGGGATCGTATTAATCATTACAAGGTAAAAATTTATTTAACAATAAATTACCTATAACTACTTTTTCACATATAATGTCAATTATAATGTAAAATACTTCTTCTGTAGATAATCGATATATATTACCTAACTTGAACAAATCTAAATAATTTACTATATATATATAAATATATATTTAGGATATTATGCATGTGTTACTGGACGGTTTAAAAGCAGATATGATTGTAGCCAAAAACTGTAATTTGATAAAAAAAATCTGGATTTTGGTATAGATTAAAGACTGAAAATATCATAAATTAATTTAATTGTGACAATAGGAGGTTTGCTTTTTTTTAATTCAGTAAAGTTTATAAAATGTTTAATGTAAGTATATATATATGTATAATTTTTTACATTTTTGATTTTTTTTCTGCTTAACAAAAATACGCCATATACATATATATATATATTTTTTTAACAAAATATTATTTAAAGAAGTATTATAAAGATACATTTACTTATGATATATTATGTCTTAATAGAAAGTGTTGGAAATAATAATCATTCTTTATTAATATTTCTCAAACACTGGAATTTTCCATCCAGTACATCACTTTCAGTCACAACAGTTAATACATTTTTTTTTTCATTTAAGAATTTATTTACTATAAATGTAATAATAAATTGATTTATATTTTTTATGCTATAAATTAATATGAAGTTTGATCTTGATAATTTATACAGTACCTAGTGTATGAGTGTTCTATGAGTGTTTTATATTAAAGCACCCCTAAAATTTGAAGTCTAGTTGCACCTATGACCAGACTTGGGTAGTATTCCGAATACAGTATTCAGAATACTTTTTAAATATTCCGAATATTTTTTAAATACTTTTTTTTTTAAGTATTTAATACAGTATTTTGAATACTTTATTAAAGTGGATTCACATTTTTCAAAATAATATCATTATTTGTCCGTTAATTTCAATTGTATTTGTGTATAAGTGCATAATATTTTATAGTATATTATATTATCTTATTTTTTTTTTTTTTAACTATATATTTAGTGTGGACAGTAATATTATTTTCTAATTTGAAATATATTAATTTAAATAATAATAATTTTTATTGATGAAATAAATAGTTTAATTATATTATTTTATTAAAAAAAATTAAGTGATTACAGTAGTTAGTGATATGAGATCTTATATAGGTACATAATACTAATTATAACAAAAAATAAGTTCCTACTCACTTATTGCTTAAATTAATTAAACAATATTGAATTTTAATATTAAAATTTAGATATAACTTATAATTAATATGTAGGTATGTATTATAAATTTATTATTGGGTATGTATATAAATTATATCTATTATTATATTCATTTACACGAAAATAAATGTTTAAATATAATAATATTATAATTTTATACTATTTTTGTTATTGAAATCTAGTAAAAAAAAGTATTCTTAAAGTATTTGGAATATATTTTCTGGAGTATTTCAAATACTTAGAGAATACTATAATTATAAAGTATTCGAATACATATTCTAAATACTTTTTTTTGGAAGTTTTTGGAATATGTATTTGAAATACTTTTAAAAAGTATTTTACCCAAGTCTGCCTATGATGCATTTTATAAAGGGAAGTTAAATTTAAACGTTAAGGAATCATGATATGGTTTAGATAAGTACATAAGTAAATAGTATTCTTAGATCATATACAATGGATAGAGTAATAACAATTTTACCTGTGGCCATTATTAGCAAAAGTCACCTTTGAGATTTCTGATTTATATGTGCAAATGCACCATTACTAGTTATTGACCGTTCTTATGATTCAATTCAGTGGCATATGCATTCATAGATAATATACATTGGATAAGTAAGTAGGAAAATGGAAACCCTCGCTAATGTTAGCTGCAAACAAATACACTGAAGAGGTAGGCAATGGCTCTAGAAATTATGTATGATCTAAGGTAGTATAACATCTTAGTCATTTTAAATCTAGATATATTATTAGTTTTAAAATTTAAATAGTACATGTATCTTTTATTTTAATACAAGTAGCTATATAATGAACATTGAGGTAGTTAATGTTTAAAAATAAACAAATTACCATTGATATTAGTATTTTTATATTGATCGGTGCACTAGAATAGAAGTAACAGGACAAGATATATAGTAAAAAAAAGTTGTACAAAAAAAGTCAAACCATTTCCAAACATAATATATATGATCTTAAACATTCTAATAGGTAAATTATTTTTTATTGTTTTATGTAACAAGAAAAAAATGTATTAATTTTTTTTTAATGAACTGTTTTAATACCTAATATTATAATACAAGATATTGACACAGTTCAACTTACAAAATGCGCTGTACTTCTAATTTTTCAAATACCCAACATGTAAATTTAGATTCAAATTAATTTTATATTTTATTATATGCATAATAACTAGATATACATAATAACTGAATTTAAACTAGTAACTCCCTTAAAGGTTTTATATTGTTCACTTGTTATACCTATATTGGAATACAGCTCTGTTGTTTGGTACCCTAATATTGCGAATAATTCTAAAAGCTTGAGCGAGTACAGAATAAATTTTTAAAACATGTTAGTCATGTATTAATTGAATTGATTATCCTCCCCATAATTTTATTATACACCAGTACTTTATCATCATAATCTTGACACATTAGCTGATCGTAGACGTAATATTAATCTTAATTTTTTGTTCAAAATGCTCAATGGGCAAATTGAGTCATCTTTATAACTTTCACAAATTTCTTTTAAAGTCCCTGCACGATTTACTAGTCACTTTACCTATTTTAATCTTCCTACATCCTCAATTAATTATGGTTTAAATAAACTACTACGGTGTTGTATGTTTATAGCCAATACTGACCCCTCCATCTCTATTGCATGATTGTCTATATTAATATTATTTTTTGTTAATAAATTTATTAGATTTTAAGCAAATTATATGTGTAATAATATCAATGAAATTTAAACGTACAAATTGTAAACTGGGAACATGCCCGTATTATATAATTAAATATAAATAAAAAAAATAAATAACACATTGTTTAATGTTGTTCATGTTATCTGTTGTCTAAATTTAATTGTTTTTTTATTCCTAAATTTATATTAATTACCTATTATAATTATATAACTATTATATATTCATGTTTTTAATTAATCAATATAAAACGCTTGTTTTACTTTATGGGACATATAATCTAGAATAAAATAAACAGTAGAATGATTGGTGTCTGTATCAATCCGAATATTTTTAATTGGTGAACATAAATTTGGATGTGATGATTACAAAAACCAATATTGGATGATTAATTTTTAATCAATCAATTTAAAAATACGAGTATTTAGTATCCAACCATAAAATAATTTGCATACCTGTATAAAATATGATTTCTTAAAGAATCAATGACTATGATGTTTTTATATTAGAAATTAATGATTATCTTATAACCTTTTGTTTTGATTTCATATTCACACAATATCAATCTATCAAAAGAAAAATATATAATAAAATTCTAGCATTGCGATTTAATAGTATCAAATCCGTCCCAAATGACAGTAGGTATTTAATGATAAATCTACAAACATGTTTTAACAGAGGTAAATAATTCTGTTAATATACTTACATATTTTCCGTTCGTAAAAATTTTACCGCGAATTCAGCTTCTGAGCATCACGAGATATTATATCGTTCTTCCACACGATCTCGATATTTGCGCAAACACTGTGTACATATATAAAAAAAAAAATCAATCATTTTTAAAAATAATTGGTACCCTAAATATAAAAAAATAATTGGAATTGGGTTTTAAAGACAAACCCGAATTCACATAACCAGTTTAAAAACTAATAAGAGGTTCAAAGTTTATTTAATACCAACCGTTTTCTGTGATCATAAATACATAGATACATAGAGTAACAAAATAGTATAAAATATTATGAAACTCTAAACCCAACGTACGAAGACTAAAGATAAGGAGACTAAAAAATGTCGACCACCAGACTGCGCTGCCGGTTTAAAGAAAGGCACTTTAAATCACAGATATAAAGATTATTAATGTATATTCTTTTAAATAAATGGATATGACATTTCTTATATTGTAATATTATTTAATTATATTGGAGAATTATACCTACATTCATGTAAGTAAGTATATTATATAAATTATATAATTGCAAAAATGTTCGTCTATAACCCGTCCAATTCATCTGCGTTCTTGTCGACCGTTAAATTTTAAAATTTGTAGGGGTTATTAAAATTGGGAAGCACATGTGTGTTACCTTCATACTTTTTTGAGGTTATCTCTATGGAATAATTCCCGGCAAAATACTGATTACCTATACAATAATATGAAAGTCACACATTGTTCAATTAATATTTTTGAACCCCTGATCTGTTCAGATGGGTAACGTCACCCGATGGCGCAGATGAACCGGTCCCAGACACGGATCCAGGATGTCCAACTGAAGCATCAAATATCAATAAATTATTATGATAAGCAAAAAGTCTTGAATAAATTTAATAAACTTACCCACAAAATCTGGGATTTCTTTGGGGGTGGGGGGCATTACTCCAATGGCTAGTTAATATGTTAAAGTTCAGTTACTATAAACTTATTAACTTAACTAGTTAATTTTATAAACTTTAAACTTATCAGATTATGTATCTATAATATCTACAAATAAGTTATTATTATTTGTATATGAAGTTAAGTTAATACATATTTTTAAATATTTTAGAATAATATGTTCCTTTATATATTATAATATATTTTGATTTTCAATTTTATATAAGTAGGTACTTAATAAACACAAAACATCATATTATATTATTATAGCGTACCATATAATAGTGTAATTTGAATGGGTACCTACTATAAAGATATCATTTAATTTCAAAATAATACTTCGTCGAACTTTGAATATTTATAATAAAAAATAGTAATATAGTATGTTGTGATAAACATAAAATGGCAATATAATTTTTAACATCATTACTTCTACAAAAATTAGTAGTTATTCTATTTCTGTGCTTCATACAGAATTTGCATTCAGTTAAATAATTGTAATTATTATTTATAAATACTAGGTTTCATAATATATTGTTCATAAATTATATCTATCTATCTATCTATTTAACTAGTTAATTTATGAGTTTCTTAGTTTTTATTTGTAATTATTTAATAAACTATTTTTAAAAATTTAATTTTATCAAGTAAATTTTTCATTAACTTTGCCCATCCTTGTATTATTATTACATAATTCATACTAATAAAATAGGTACTTAATAACTTGTATAATTAATTTTTTAGATAAACTTTGATTTAGACAACTTAAGAACTGGTGGCCGAAGTCCAAGAAAAAAAAAACAGCAAAGTACATAGACGAGTTCATTTATTTACTACATTATTTATGACTTCTAAATACAGTCAAGTTGAATACTCCTTACCAAGAGGTTATTCGATCACATATCAGTAAATAAATAGTAAAGTGAAATACACTTTCTTACTGCAAAAGCCAAACTCAGAAGTACCCCAGATCCCAACTGATATAGCGTATGATGGAAAAATCCCAATTAATCACAATATGATATAAGATATAGCCAAGATTATCACATACATTTTAGATGAATACAAAATATTTTATGAAGAGGTGTTGACAAATTTAACTACTGCAACAATGGAGAACGATGGTCGAGGTGAAGAGGAGCAATAGTTTTCTGTGTAAGTTTGGTCAACAGCAATTAGTTAAATTAGTTCAAGATTCCTCAATATTCAAACCACAAAATAATGTATGCTACATAACATTTCTATATTTTGTGAAAAACAAATATTTGTTTTTTTTTTTTTACATAAATCATTTATATGCATGATACCTAATGAGTTTGAAGAAGATAACAAATCCTTAAGTCTTTTAATCCTTATATTAATATAGGACAAGGGTTTATTATAAAATTTAAATTAAGAAATAGTGAAAATTAATAATAAAAAAAAGGAAGTTATTTTTCATTTCCCTAAAATCACATTTTTGGATTTGTTCCCTCCTTCAAACATTTTTATTTACAAGAGTTTTTTGCAAATAACAAATGGAATAAAAATCAACATGAATTAAAAAATTTATATTTTCCGATTCATATGGCAAAAAGTTGAATAATAGCTTAAATCAACTTAAACCATTAAAAAAAAAAAACATTATTACAATTACAATTTTTCCGGTATGAAAATTAAACAAAAACAAAAAATTCAAGAACTTGTAATTATTAGACTATACTCCGCGCCAGGAGAGAACGCATCTGGACGGCGACCAAAAGGTGTTCAGTGCACGCGCAGGTGCTGTCAAAATACAACCTCGAGTACCGCGTAGGTAAATATTGGTGACTGCCGTAAAATTGTAAACAGAGTGATTGTTCTTCTTATATATATTAATATAAAACAACTAATACCATGCGGATAACGCAAACACGGCACTCACGATGTATATGGAGTCTGGTGGGCGTATGGAGGGTGAAAATTGGCCTTGCCGTAGGCGGAGGGAATTATTTGTATGCGTGGTGTGGATACGTTCTCTCCTGACCCGGAGTATAATAAATTAACAATTTAGTCTCTAATCTGTATAAATTAATTAAACTATGCACAAAGAATGATTTTTTTCAACCATTGAAAATCTTCAATTCAATTTAATATAGTGAAAGTGTCCAATTTCCTTCATTTGATTTAAGGACCTGAGATGCAAGTTCTGATAAACATCGACAAAATTTCAATAATCTGATAAAATTTAGACAATAGTTTGGGTCATTTTTTTAGATACATTCTACATTAAATAAAATATTACAATTTAACTCATTAATTAATACAGCATTAATGGGAAAAAGTACAATAACAAAAAAAAAAAAAAAATAATAACAAAATTGCGTTATTTTATAAATAAAATCTTATAATTAATAGGTATGAAATTTTTTCACAATACTACAAATTATTAAATTCTATCAATAATTATAAAATATATACTTTTATACTATCAGTTTGATAGAAAATCTTTTTGAAATGAAATATCTGTCATAAATTAATTGAATAGTATTATATAATTATAATTTTTACAAATACTAGGTACTATTGGGAGGCTTTTTCAAAATATGTAGCATTGTAAATAGATTAGATAGTCATTAATTTAATATATTGCATATGAATTTAGTATTACATGATCCTGTAATAAAAACTATTCAGTCAAATATTATTTATAGTTACAAAATATTAAACTATTTATATTATAACTAAATGGTTAAAAACAGATAATAAATTAATAAATATAATCTGTTTAAGTTATGGTAGATGCATTCTATGGTAAAAAAAAAAATAAATAAATACAATTAAACATGTTGAATAATAATATAGTATTAATGGGAAAGAGCATTTTAACAAAAAAATTAATTATATATAAATTTGTGATATTATACAATTAAAAATCTATAGAAATTATGACATAGGATATTTTACAAATACTACCATTGGAAGCCTATAAAAGTACATAACAATATACATGCAATTTACATGTCCAATGATTATTCAACCTATTTACATCATATGAAAAGATTGGATAGTCATTAATTTGATATTTTGTATATACATCTGGTATTGGCCATATTCCTGTAAAAAAACAAAACAGTAAATTAGAGTAGGCATATAATATTAAAGTATACATTTTATAACTATATAGATTAATACAAAATAGTTAAAATTAATGACAATACTTTTGAGATATGTTTTTATAATACAAATAAAACTTATGATTTAACTCGTTTATTAAGATAGTATTAATGAGATGAAAGCTTTTTAAACAAAAAATTAATTTATAATAAATACAATATTGGGAACAATATACGAACCCCACTCGTATCTGTCTAATAAGCATAAACGTGAACGACACTTAGATTTTAAAGGAAGAAAACAATTTTCAGGTAGTTCAAATTAAATTAAAATGTATTTATATTTCGCTATAATAAACCCTATTAGATTTAAATGTAATTATAAAAATAAAATACTCAAAAATCCAATTTCGTGGGGTTGTCATAAAATTATAACAATTGTTCCTATAAATATGTAATTTTTTGGTAAATATACAAGAAAACTTTGATTTGTTAATAATTAATTAGTTCATTAAAATTAATGACTGAATGAAAGCGTTCATTTTTTAAAAGAACACAAATGTGAATGTGAATAAGTTCATTTTTTACTTATGAATGTGAATGTGAACGAGAACAAAATTAATTTAAACGCTAAATATTTAATTATAAATGTATAAGAAAAATCAATTTATTGCTTTTGTTGTGACTAGTAGATGAAACCAGCTGGTTTATAATATGTATGTTACCAAGTTTCCAAGCCTTATGAGTTATGAATATTATAAATTATAATCACATCGGTCTATAGTTCTATAGGCTCCCAGACTCCAGGAATCTTGCTCACATTTAAAAAATAATAAAAATAATATTTAAAATCTTGAAAAATTCTAAATGATCAATTTGTTTTTAATGTCTGTAGGAGTAATAGTTAAAAACTCTGTGCATTATTTACGTGTTTTTAAACAAAATTTGTGTAAATTAATATTTTTTTTAATCATTCTATATAATATATTGAATATAATGTTCCCAATTATGATTCAAATTCTTAATATTCCATATTTTACTATTTAGTTACAGACTCCAATATATAAATTGTATCTTTCAACATTAATTATTGCTACTTTTCAAATTTTTTACGTAATATATTGACTCAAAAGTATACATATTTATAGATGTGTTTTGGACTGAAGATGGTAATTTTGTAGCCAATAAATACGTATTTCCTTACATATTACAATAAAAAGTAAATTTTTGTGGATTTGGGTTTTATTTTATTTAAATAAATTATCCAGTAGATACTCAATTTTTAATTTATATAATATATACATATTATATTTATATTTTTTTAAATAAAACTTTTAGGTACATATCATGGTTTTTTTTTATTATTACCATATCACAAATTAATTTTTAATAGTTGTAGGGTTTGCTTTGGCATATAATTGCTTAAATTTTGCTTTATATTCTTTCATGGCACAGATAGTTGAGAGCAGACTTTGTTACCAAAATAATTTATTTTCGTCATAATTTAAAAGAAGTTGGACATAAAAAATATAAAATAAAGATTTTATAGCTTTTACAAATAAACTGAAAACACAATTTCATTACAATAAAGTATTTATATATATATATATATATCTACTTCCCAGATATTTGTACTTATGTTTTATGTTTTGTACAATGTAGTAAATTACAAATTAATTTATATATAATAATATACGACATATATGTTTATATTATATCCTATTGTTATTAATCAATTTCTTATAGATAAACTGGCTATGTATGTTGCAAGCTCGCACTCAGAGTTTTGAAATATTATTCTTGAAAATTTCAAGCCCTAATCCGCACAAACACATGTCACAACAACACTAATCAAAAATAGTTTTATTCTAGCTTGTCTATGAATATTATAAAATCGTGTAACTATAAATAAGCATATTTAAGGCAGTCAAATTTTAATATTAAAACTTATTTGACTTCATGAATGTTTATTCTATGTCTTGAATTTTATTATTTATTTATTTAATATCATTTGTATATGATTTTGCTAATTTTTTCAAATTAAAAAGTCAAAAATAAAAAATAGTTTTCCTATAATATACAGAAAATAAATTAACAAATTTAAATTAGTTTTCAAAGTTTAAATTAAACTACTTATGTATATGAAATGTAATAATGTTAATAATGTCAAATTGAGTTTTATTAATACTCAAAAATATAAATGAATTGAGAAATAAATAATAATATATTAAAATAATAAAAACATTTTATTAACTTAAATTTACTTACAGAGTATATGAGAGTCTGATTGTCTTTCAATAGCGTTTATTTAAGATTAATTCTAATCTTCAGTATTATTATCAAGATTTCAAATTTTATCACCAACGATTTTCCACATTTTCTAAAATGCTGACCACTGAAAGTTTAATTTTCTTATAAGTTATAAATAAATAATAATAAAACTATCCATTCATATTTTTATCACAATTAATACCTCTTCTCTCACATTGAATTTGAAAGAAGAAATTGTAAATCTGTAGCACAGTTGACTAATGTAAATTATTTTTAAGTAATAATACTTGCTAACCTAACCTATATTAATTATATTATTAATATGATGCTTAGTAATGTGAATATGGCCTTAGCCTATTATGCTATGAGTAAAATAATAATAATATTTAAAATACATAATTGACAATATGTTATGGGTTAAATTAATAATTATTACATCGTATTTTCAAACATAAATATATTTTTTTTCTAAATGAAAAAAAAGTTTAATGAAGTAAAAGACCAATGGTTGTGTAAGTCTATAATTTTTTTCAGTATCACATTAAATAACAAATGATTTTTAGTCAGCCTATTTCACATACAATATTTAAAAATTTATTATGGAAAAATTGTTTAATTATACATGGGTAAAATAACTGTTGATTTGATCATCAAAGAATATAATGAAATGAGGACAGTGACTGTACCAAAAAAAAAAAATGGTCGAAAAAATCTATTTTGGACACTATCAAAAATTTTGACAAAAATGCAGTGCATACGCACGTCCATAAGATTTGGTTTAGGGGTGAAATTTCTACAGTGAACAAAATTCATAAAGCCATTTCCGCTCATGATAGTTTGCTGTCGATATCGCACAATAATTTATTTTGTCTCTTAAAAGCATTAAATTTCCATTACACTAAATGGAGTTGGAACAGTGCTCCGACAAAAAATAATTAATTAGCTAAGTGGCGCAGACGGTATTTGTGAGATGTTGAATGGTATATATACTATAGTGTAATTAAAAATGAATACTTAAATTTAAAATTTTAGAGAATACAAACATTTTTGTTATAACATATTTCATTAACTATTTATGAAACAAATTAATTTCAGGTAATTATATTACAATTAAAAAAATAATAATAATTATAACTTATATATTTTATTTAGAACCGAATAGGGAAGTTATCAGCTCACGAGGTTTTAGGATTTCTACCAACCACAAAAGAATATCCTACACATAAAAAAAAAAAAATGTATGTACTGTACTATAGAGTACCGGATATTAAGAACCCACCAAATTTTCCATTATGCTCTTAAATTTTTTGCTACAAAATATTTAAACTTAAATAAAAATATCACACTGCCTGATTTATCAAATTCGATAACTAGCCAGGCCTCATTTTATTATGTCTGAAAAATATTTTATGTTAGGATATCAGGTTTAAAAATAAAAGTTTGTTCTTTATTTAAATAAATTAGAAATTCAAATAAGTTAATAAATATTCAAATTTACTATTATTAATATTGAAAAATATAAATTAACCAAGAAATAAATAATATATTAAAATAATTAAATATTTGAATTAATTATTATTATTTAATTATACTTACAGGTGTATAAGAAGTCTGACAATTTTTTAAAAATGTTTGTATACATATTCTAATCTTCTTTATTATTATCAAGATTTCAAATTTCTGCATCCTCGATTCTTCACATTTTCAGCAATGCCGACTACTGAAAGTTAAATTTTTTAATTAGCAATAAATAAATAATAATACAAATATCTATTAATAATTATATCATAATTAATTAATTTTCTCTCACAAAGAATTTAAAAGAAAAAAATGGAGATCAATAGCTCATTGATCCATGGAAATTATTTTAATTACTTTCATGCACAAACCTATATTTAATTGTATTATTATTAATTATTAAAAAATGCATTAGGTCGCTTATCCAACAACAAATGTTGCCCAAAAATAATTAAGACATTGCTATAAAATGTATGTGTTTGGGTTAGCCTATTTATTATGAACGAAAATTCAATTTTGGTCAAAAATAATATTTTAAGAACGTTGGATACAGATAATTTTTAAGGAATTGAATGTAGGCAATATTTTGTTATTTTCATGTGCATGCATGTGGGCTGTGCAATTGTGTGAGTGTGTAAATTTTCTTCAGTGTGTCCATACTACTTGTCCCGCTGATACCGCACATCATATTATAATATAATTATGAAGACTTCTGCTAAAATAGTAATATCATAATAATAATAAAATAGTAAAACCGGTTTTTATACCAATAATGAAAAATATAATCGAAATATATCCAGACCTATAATATTAGTATTGTTTATCGTAAAACTTTACTATAGTAGTAGTAGTAGTAGTAGTAGTAGTAGTAGTAGTAGTAGTAGTAGTAGTAGTAGTAGTACCACGTATTATATACACCCATTTTCTAACACGACATAGTGGACAGTAATCAATTTTTGTCTATACTATAATATAGTAAGAAATATACGTAGCTCTGTAACTATCAAAATTTTCAGATCCATACCGGAACAATGTCAAATAAAATTTTAAGTAATTCAATTATGTTATTTTTATAATTTTTTTTTCGATTTCATATTTGTCCAGAGTCTTTTAGCGCTACAAAGTGAAAAGGGTAAAAAGGGTCAAAAATTGAGTCATATTGATATATGATATATATTATCAATTCATATTAGATTTTTGCAAGGAAATTGATGGTATCATTATTTTTGTTTAATTTGAAAAATTTATTAGATATAATCAAAAACCCCTAATTTCATTCTGATCAGAAAAAAGAAATGTCATAATTTACATATCATACTGAACATGAATATTATATGAGAAACCACAACTTTATTAATACCCTGTATAATATATAATCAATGGCTCTACCTAAACGTTTTTGGAAATATGTATTGTTATATAGGTCAAGTGAAGGATTAAAACTGAAAAAAGTAGTCGTCCTCCCTATAGATTTTTATTATAAATGACCTAATATTTTATGATATATTTTATACTATATTCGAGTTTCTTTCAATTGACAAGTTAGATAAACGATATAAGTAATAGGTATATATTATACACGTCATATAAGCTTTAGGTTCAAATGCATACTGGATATTTAGATATCAATAATTGAACTTTGGACTACATAACACAGTGCCACAGCCACAATCCATTGTAGAGAAACACGCACTCTGAAATTCTTACGCATGTCACCAATGTTGCATGTGGGAACGGATTTTATTTAATTTTTTTTTTTTTACCAAAATATACCTATCTTTTATCAATTATACAAATCATTTTAGTAACCCAATAACATTTCTGAAAACTAATTTGAATTTGTTATTATGATCAAAATATAATTTATAATCAAAATTTAGAAAAGTGAGAAAGTTGATCTCAAGTAAACTTCATAACAAGTTGTTATCTGATAACAAGGCTGATCTGAACGATTGATAAAAAGTAGGTATATTTGGTAAAAAAAAACTGACCGATATCCAATGCTCTTAACGGTTTTATATAGAAAAACAATTATGAGATTTTCTGTTTAAAAACTAACAAATCCACTCATGTAAAAAATATAAAACATAAATTTATATAAAATATTAAAAAATAAATAAAAATAATATCAAAAAAAACCTGGTCGAAATCCACAAAATTTGAATTGTTTGTAGTCAGCTTATAAAAACAAGACAAATATATTAGTGAGTACTCCATTATGTTTATTATTTATTTATTTATATTATAAAACGGGCCAAGCCCAAAATAAAGTGCATCTATATTTAATATATACATTTTTTTAATACTAATAGAGAACAATAATTATAATTTAAAATTTTGACAGAGGAAAATAGGGTTAATGTTGGGATTACACATAATATATTGGAATAATAGGACTATTAAAGATGTAGAAAATCGAATGGAAGGGAACAACAAAGGAAACATATTATGTGCATGTTGTGCATGAAAGAACTTTAAAATTTAATAATGCTAGCAAAGCAGGACAATTAGTAGATCCATTGATAAGGTTTAGGTATAGAAATGTACCGGGCTATGCTTGTCTGTCAGAAAGGAAGCTTAGTTTGAGTTGAGTATATACAGCTGCATAATCATTATACGGAGAATATTCAATTTTTAATATGAATGCAGTGAAGTTTAAGAACTAGCACTGTACTCTTTCAAATTTATTCCTTTCCAATGAAGTTGCTGGATCCCACATGATGGAACCCAACTCTACGATAGGTCTTACCAATAGAACAATATAGTGTTTTAGAGAATGAGTAAGCTTGAACTCGCTCGCCACGTATATTATCAATCAAAGGGATTTAAGTACTCTACAGGAGATAGCTATATATGCTTATTGAAGGAAAAGTTTGACGCAAATACAATACCTAGATCAGTTTTGGAATACTGATCTGAGGGCAGTATTGGGAAAAATACTATAAAAAAAGTATCTTGATACATGATACATTCATACATTTATTTTGGGCATCTTGATATAAGATATATAATATATTTAATTTGTAGAAAAGATAAAAGTATCAAAGATACAAACAGGTACCAGATACTTTCAAAAATACTATTATTATTTTAAAGTAAAAATTGTTTTTACTTATTACAATTTTATAAAAAAAAAATATGTACATTATGTTAAATATTTCTCAAAACTCAAAACAATTATTAATAATAATATACAAATAAAAAATATTATATTATAGCATCACATAAATAAAAATATACATATTATATGTTATCTGTGTATAGAACTGTGTAGGTATCAAAATATTTTATAGAAGAGTGAAATAAATTTAAATAAATATTATCCAATTACAGTTTTATTAAATTGTATTCATTATAAAAATAATTTATATTTGAAATATTATAAAATAATAATAATAATAGGTAATATTTTTAATTATAAAATTGTGTAGTATTTCAGTCATAAAGTGCTCAATTTTATTTCATATTTGATTATAAAATTATATTGTATATTTTTCATCATTTCGTGACGTAATAATATAATGAAATTCAAGTATAAAAATCTAAAATTGATAAATCGTGATTTGGTATCAATATCAACAATCAACAACAATATCAAAAAAATTATTTTATTTTCATAACATAGTAGAAAGAAAAAAATTTAAACATGTGATTACCGATACATAATTAGATTTTTGATCATTTGATGTATCTTATATCTTTTCGCATAAAAAGATATATAATACTAGAAAAAATTGTATCTATACAAAATACACAATACTTTCAGAATATGTATCATGATACAAGATAGAAAATACAATTGTATCTTTGATGCAAATCAAAGATACATGAATCTGTGATACTGCCCAACCCTAGCTAAAGGGAATACTATTGATTGAGTACATAAAACACTCTGGGTTACAAGCTTTGGAGAAGGACGTAGATTGATACTTGAACATGTTGAATTTCAGACCCAAACAACTCATCCAATTAGGTATTTTGCTAATTAGCAAGGTGATCCAGCTCACTTTGAAGGACAATAATTCTATTGGAGGAATTAATATTATGAAATATTTTCATGTCAACAACAAAAATTAAAAATGTTTTAGGACTGAAGAAATTACATTTATAAATAATGCAAAAAAAAGTAGCAAGATGTGCTCTCCTTGATGCACACCTGAAGGTATTAACGTGAAATTAGATTTAACATTATTTATCTTCACATACTGAGCAGTCAGGCAAGATATAAACAAAGAGAGCAATGGCTCACCAAAACTAGTGGCTTTCAAGAGAGTCAGAAGAGAAGCATAAGCATGGTTCACATAATTGAAAGTCTTGGTGAAATTAAGATAGATTATATCTAATTGAGATTGTTTTTCTACAATAGAGCATATAAAATTAGTAAATAATAACAAGTTTGTTACCATTGACCTATGTGACAGGAAATCATGTTGCTCCTCAACCAAGATTTGGCGGACAGAGGGTTGAAGTCGATAGACAATGTGTGATCTAAAAAGTTATTCAAACATCTTGCCAAGGTGACTCAAAATAGAGATTAGTCTGCAGTTCATAACGCCATTCTTGTCACCTTTTTTAAATTGGCGTTACTGAGCTCAACTTCCGAATTGAGGGAAAAACTCCTTCATTGATCCACCACCTAAATAAAATTGAGAGGAAAATATAAATGTTTTATAGTAATCAATAATAATTTACATTATACATATTTTTAATAGAGGTTTTGTTTTAGCTAAAAATATATTAGTAAATATTTTAATATAAAAAATATATTGATACAAATATTTTAAATGAACTATTGAAAGTGAATGGTGAAAATGACTAGGTTAGCTAATTAATTAACTGAATGTCATATTATAGTAGAAGGAGCATCTAGAATTAATATAAAACTAGCAGCTAAATTTTTTTCCAACAGTGTATTAAAGGCTATAGGTTTCTATGGAAATAAAAATATAATTACTGGATATAAATAGAAAGAGCTACCTACAAATTAACCAATTAAAAAATATTTTTAATAAGTCTGTTTTTAACATGTTTAATGGATATATAACAACACCTATTATAAAGTTTAGAGATGAACATATTATCAGTTTGTATCTTTGGTTATTTTTAATTTAAATTTTAAAGAGAGATATTTGTATTTTAAACCTTAAGCAATCGTGTGGGGGTTTAGTTGACCACCACAAAAAAAAAAAACTTAAATATTACAAAAAATCGAATTATTTGTATAAATTTCTATATTTAGGAGATGGTTTGTATAATAACGTTTAATCGATTTCTGTGTAAAAGAAAATTTTAAAATATGTTTAATAGCTTCAAAATAGACGTCAAAATGGGAGTGGGTTATATTTACCCCCACGCGAGTTGTAACGTCATTATTTTATTTTCGAACTTGTATTTTTATAATAATATTATATGTACACGTAAATTCAATACCTATATAAAATTATGATTGCGGTTGATTGTGTGATAATTGTGTCATTTTATGTTTTACTTTGAATCTTGAACAACATTATTTGTTGATGTGTACGATAACTGATTGTATAATAATAACCATGTAGGTACCTACTTTTTCTTATCTACTTTGAACAGTTGATTATCAGTTTTATGGTGTCTATAAATTTTACGACGGTTAGATTGTAACGTTAGTTTTCTCTGAATGTTGTGGTATGACATTTTCTAAGGAATTTATTATTATTTTTTTTTTTATTTTAAATTTTTATTATTTTCTAATGATTATATAAATGTAAATACACACAAAATCAATAAATATATGTCATCTTTAAGCTCAAAGAAATAATAGAAAAATTAATAAAAATATATTTTATTATAGTAAAAGCTTTTGTTTACAGTCTTAAAAATAACATTTTGAAATCAAAATATTTTTTTTTACAAACCAAATTTTTTTTATGAGATTTTGAAATTGAAGTTTTTTTTTTAATATAATTTTTAGTAATGCACTTAGTTTTGTATTTATTTTTATTTGAATTATTATTATTAAATTTTTATCGATATTTATATATCATATGGTAACCCATTATGTCTTTGAATTGAAAAAAAATGAACTTTCTATAAATATTTTACACATTTTTATAAATGGGGTCTGAGAGACCCCCACGCGACTATGAACATTAAAAATAGGCACGCGCCTGCTTAAGGGTTAAACAAGATTGTATAACACTTTAAAATTTTGAAAAGAGCCACCTACTATACAAATACATATGATGTTATCTTTTTTGAATGTAATGTTGAAACTCTATATGTAACCAAATTGTCATAATTTAAATTCTGAGTAAAGTTATATTAGTATACATAGAGTATCTATTACATACATAAAAAAAATTCAGATATAGAATCCTTCTTAACAACAATACAAATAATAAAATTAATTACAAAAATAAATATTTTAATAGTACAACAGTAATAATTAACAGTTTTACATCATCTTATTTCCCAAACTTTAATATATGCTGAGGTTTGTAATGTCACATATTACGAGTATCAAAAATAGTTCTTGATAGCTATGATAAGCATAGCTACCAAATTATTGGAGGGGTTTGGTAATTATGGTCAGACATCGTCAGCAAGAAAAATTAAGCTTCAGAAGTGTTCCAACTATTTAACGACTGATTTGACTTGTTCAACACTCAACAAAAATATGACAAAAATTCAGCGAGTTATGGGTAGTCCTTGGAAATATAAAATTAGTTTTTGGGTAAAGCAATAGTTTTATACTCAATATGAAAATTAATGGAAAATCAAATATCTATATCCCTTCCAGAAAGATAGGTTTATTAAATGGTTGTATTATCTAAAATAAAAATATGACCACTAATATAGGTATTAGTTTCAAAAATAAAAATATTTCATTTTATAGGTATTTTTATCACAATCAAATAATTATATGGTTTACTAAATGATTTAAAATCTTATAATATTTTGCATAAAAATATGCTACCTATATTAGTTTTAGAAATAAAAACATTTTATTTTATAGGTGTTTTTATCACAACCAAAAAATTAAACTGTTTAATAAATGATTTGAAATTGTATAAAATAGCAAAATTATGACAAGAAAAATAAATTATGATGTAGTTAAGAACTTGTTCAGCTTTCTGAAAGGAATGTGTACTGCGGTGTTTAATAGTACTACTCCGTTTCAATAACTGAAATATGCGTACATATTTGAAATAATCATATTTTGTATTTATACCTACCTAATTTAAGCATTATACATTTGTAAATATTTATATTTATTTAATAAATCAAATATTTTATTTGTGTTTATATTATACAAACGCATTTTTACCTAGTCTTGGTTGTTACATTCTGGGTAAGTATTCTATAGCAGCTTGCACAGGAATACTGTAGATGGCTTTGAAACTAATTTGGTTTTTAGAGAAGAATCTCTAATCCTCTCAAATCCTTCTACCGTCCGAGGTACAAAATGAAGAACTGGACCATCTTATGAGCGACATGATATCAGCTACAATTGCCACTGATTGTGTACATATGAGTAGGTACCTATGTTAAACGCAAAATATATTATGATTAAATTAAACTGTACACTATGAAGTTACTTGGTTTTTATTAGGTATCAACGTGTATCGTATATCCAGCGGAAGTAGGAAACTGTGTAGTTTTTATTTGAGCCAAGCCATGCATCGACTCAAAACTCGACTGATGAGAGGAAGATTCTCCAATGATGAGCCAACATTATCATACAATTTGAATTAAATGCTCCCACTTTTGGGTGGGTCATTAATAATAAATAATCATAATAAAATATATGAACAGTGACTGATGGTCGCCAGCGTATATTGATAATCGGAGTACCTATATGGATATCACAGTGTAGGTATCAATATTATACATCGCACGCATCGTGTTCCGTTCGAGATGATAGATATTTACGCATGACGAGTGAATCATGTTTAGCGTGTTTACAAATGGTTGTATTTTTCGTCTTCCGACCATAGAAATTTAAGTTAATGTATTTGCTATTTATGTTAATCGCTTTATTTACAGAATAAATATAATGTGTCATCGTTTATTGAACATGGAAACATAAAATATTGAAAATAATTATACTTTATAACACCGGACGTAGACTAGGTTTTAAAGGTTTAAACAAATACTAGTATTTGGTTTAAATCACGAACTAAACAGTAATATCTTAGTTCTTGGTTCGTGGTTTAAATTGATTTAAAGTTTGTCATCTTGCGCCTGTTATCAATAGTGGATAGTGATAGGTACTAATATTGACAGCACGGGCCACGGACAAAATCACGATTGTAAATAAACAAATTTTACAATGGTGCTAAGATATCTTATATTCTTATCTTGACCACGATCGACAATACCGATCAACAATATTAATAATCGGTAATTATTAATAAAAATAATCCGTTATTTCAGTTATTTCAATTCACAAACTTTTGTTTTTTATTTTTATAATATTGTTTTGACGCAGTAAGTACGATTAAATAAAATGTAATCATTTATTTTGTAAAAAAGGGGCGCAATTTTTTTTTTTTTTTTTGAGGGGGGGGGCAAGTAGTGCGCTCGCACACCCTTGGAATTAAATGCATATTTGTTCTAGCCACTAGGCGTCATCTAATACCTATTGGTCTTCAGTGCTTCAGTGGCCTTCAGACTCAAATGTTTAATTACCTATATCATGATTTATGAAAAAATTTTTATTTGTTTATTATGTGAAGGGGGCCAAAATATCTGTCTCTTTCATGGAATAAAACACTGGCTTCGTACACAGTGTTGTGGCACATGGACGTGCCGTGGGATTCGACCTTACCTCGTACATAAATAATTTGAATAAATATAGGTATAGGAGGTACCTACTAGGTACTAACTGAATTAAAAAATGCAATACATTTTTTTTTTTTTTTAATATTTACTACAGATTTTAGAAATAATCCATTGTATTGTAATTCTCCAGCGGGGTTGGCATGTCTCTATCCGAAACCTCCCCCACCATTGTACGTAATATTATATAATGTATTGGGAAAGTAAATTAATATCTCCAGAGCACATCTGTAACACAACGGTGTTACAGGTTCTACACTTTACTGCAAATCAAGAGTCTGGACTATATACAAACTATACTTATATATACTTATACAATATATATACACAGTGGAGTAAGAGAAGGGGCAGAGGGGGCAATTGCCCTCAGGTATAAAAAAAGTTATACTTTTGACCCCTCGGATATAATAAACAATCATCATCAATGTCTACATGTATTATTAATTTGTAACATATAATCAAGTAACATTTAACTATAATTTAGCTAATTATAATTTATATCAAACTTTTCAGATAAAAGATCTTGGTGTCATTTTTGATTTTAAACTTTTATTTAACTTACATATATTAGAAATTACTAAAAAACTCTTTCAATTTTTGGTACAATTAAACGGAACTGTTGCATACAAGTTTAATGATCCTATCACATTCAAACGCATTTATTCCTCTCTTATTAGACCACATATGGAGTACGCTAATCTTATTTGGGAAACCAATACTCAATGTCATAGCAATCAAATTGAATCCATTCAAAACAAAGTTCTTTGCTATATACCTATCATATAAATGACATTTTAACAGACAACCTCATTCTGGTTATGAGAATATTCTCCAATTATTAAATTAAAAAACTTTGAAAGACAGAAGATATAATTCTTATGCCATGTTTCTGATAAAACTTTTAAAAAATGAAGTTGATATGATTCCTTCCTTCTAAGTCTAATAAACTTTAAAATAAACCCTTATAATATACGAGATAAAATCCTCTTCAATATCCCACAGTAATCTAAAAAGTATTTAGAATGTCCTCCTGTTGATTTAATACAATCTGCTGCTAATATAAAATCTAATACATTCACTAATGATAAATTATTTACATGTTAACTATTGTAATGTTTTTTTTTTTTGTATTCTTAATAGGAACTTTAACTTAATTTATATAATGTGAAACTTTATTATAAAACGTTAATTTGAATTATAAAGTTAGTAAATTTAATGTTATTTATTATAAACCTACTTATTAGATATTAATGGTTAAGTACCTACTATTATTGTTATTATATTATAATTTTGTAAATTAATTTGGACTTAAATATCCGTTAATAAATAAATAAATAATACTCAAAGTAACAATTTTGTAATCTATCAATATAATTATCATTATAATATAGATAATATTTAAATTATTCATTTTTTTTTATATTATGCTGTATTATCCACTTATTTTTATAGCTCTCTGTACAATAATAAATATAATATTAATAAGAATAAAAAAGTGTTTTTCAAAATAATTCTATAAATCATACAATCTTATAGAATAATAAAATAATAATAATTATCGTATAATAGGGCAGAAAAATTATGGTGCATTTTATCAACATCTAAAAATAATATATACCTACCTTTACGAGTTTTTAATTGCCGCATCCGAGTCAGTCGGGAACCTTGTTTACTTCCGGCGAAAATATGAAAAAGTACCAATATTAATTTTATTTTTATGCTGAGTTTTTTAAAAAAAAATATTAATAAATATGAAAAATATTGTATACTACTTTATTAAACAAATAAGATTATTATATTACCTAAATAATTTATTCCATTAATGATAGGTAACGATCATCAAGATTAGTAATTAATTGTACAGATGTCAGTCATCAAGTATAGGTATTCTTTTTTATTAATATTATTAACTTTGTAAATATGTTACTGTTACCACAACATATATATATATATATATACACATTTATAGTAAATTATATACATTTTGGTGTTGAGTTACTTGTAGAATTATTTGTATATTTAAATGATATACATACTACATAATATATATAAATATATATATATATATATATGTCCTGTAGGTATAAACTTATAAAGAAAAAAACTATGAAGTTATTATATTTTTCACATATATTTTTATATTTAACTGGTTTCACACTTTCTTAGAAATTTTATATATTTATTACACTTTTATACTTAAATATAGGACGCCACACATACAATTTTTAAGGGGTTATTTATAGTCAATTTTTATGATATTTTAAGAAAAATTAAAATCTTTTAATTTAAAAATTTTTAAATACATTTTAAAAATAATTTAACAATATATCCGTGTCAGCACCACATTTTACTGTTGCGTAATCATGATATTTGTAAAGAGAAAAAATTGTGCTCGGACTGTAGTTGTAATTAAAAAAACGAAATATTGACGCAATATTATAGACAAAATTATCTGTGTTCTATCGTGATTTTTTTTCAATATCACAAGTATAACTGATGTTATACCATCTGTGAAAAACTAAAAAAAACATGTATATACATGTACATACAAACATTGGCTCAAATAGCGAAGAGGGCCATGGCCCCCTCCACCCCCTGCAGGCACCCTTGTATATAAGCTTTAAAAGTTTGCCTCCCAAATTCAAAATAGTTTCTGCGATTTTTCGTTGGTGTTGCGACCCCTTAAGGCGGTTGAAGTGGCATATTTTTTTAGTGATTTAGACCTAAATCCCTGACAAAATTTAGGGTACTTAAAATGTTCTTATTTTAATTTTGTACAAGATTTGAATTTATTACCTTCTTTTCTAGGTTATTGTGGGAGCCTATTTTTGATATTATAATTGAAAGTATGTTAAAATATACATTAAAAATGTCTAAAAATTTCAATATTTATTTACTTTTATTTCTAAACATTGGATCATTTAATAAAAAATCGACTTCCACAATAACCCAGGAAAAAGACTGATCAATAAAAATGTGTTTACCTACAGAACTAAAATCAGAATATCCTGAGTATCATTAATTTTGTCAGGACTTTTGGTCTTTACGGATGTGAAATGAAAAATTATTTTGTACATTATATTTCGACTTCCTGACTTATTCCTAGAACATGTTCGTGCGAGAATCAGTACCTGAAAAAACCGATAGGTTATCGCCGAATATTAAAACTGATTATATTATTACTACACTGTGACTACCATTAACGATTGATTGACAAGTGATATATATTATATTATTTTTCCAACAATTCATGAAAAGTGTAAAAACGCATATAATATAAATATTATCAAAAATCGGCTCCATCAGTCACTAGAAAGTTTTATT
This sequence comes from Pemphigus obesinymphae, assembly GCA_025469235.1. Lineage (NCBI taxonomy): Eukaryota > Metazoa > Arthropoda > Insecta > Hemiptera > Aphididae > Pemphigus > Pemphigus obesinymphae. The sequence continues at coordinate 51,255 of JAIPRL010001078.1, forward strand.
CTTTATAATTTATTTTTTATTTTATCTTTCTACAATATTCTCAAGTTACTAAAATTGAAAAATGCGGAAGCATAGTTTTTTCAAAATCTTTCAAAATTTTTTCAAATATCATGATTACACGACAATTAAAATTGACATTGATACAAGACTATTATTAAAATTCTCCAATAATATATTCAAATATTTTTTAATTGTTTGATTTTATTTATTTTTAAATTTATAAAAATTGCCTATAAAAAAATCTCTTAAAAATCAGGTGTATGGCGTCATCTTAATAAATATACATTAACACCTAATTTTTGGTATGTAGATAAAATATAATGTATTATTTTAAAATATACTTAGTTATATTATGAAACTAATAAAATTATAATAATTATATGAATAATAAGAATTAAAAAAATTCAGTTTAGATTTAAATAGACCCATTTTCATCAGAATGGTTTTATTATAAAATTATTTATAATTATGAATCATCATTCATTACCATTTTTGAGTTACTTATAGGTACACCAAATATATATATTTTTTACTTTTATTGCATTTACACGTATTTTATGATTAAAAACATTTTGAACCATCTCCCCGAAATTTAAACTAAAGAGGAGGCCAAACTTAATCTAAGCAAAAAGACACAATAAATTAGCAATAACAGATATTGAATAATAATAATAATAATAATAATAAAAAACGTGTACAATTCATTACGAATTTTTGATACCCAAAATAAAATTTAAGTAAATAATATAGTCATGAGCCGTATTGTCAGATGTGATTTTCGTATTCCACTAAATAGTGTTCAAAATCCCACTAAAAATTACACCAAATATTTAGCACCAAATTACATTAAATTGTAATAAAAAATCCAGCAAATTCCTATTAAAAAAATATATATTTCATTTTTTAATTTTGATATTTTTTGGTCCGTAAATGGCACAATAGTATCATATGTGAACATATTCATTTTTTCGTGATTTAACCTTCGTTTCTAACATCATACAAATCTCATCACGAAGAGATTAACATATAAAAATAAAATAAAATAATCATTTTATAAGAAATACAATTATGTCTTATATATTTAAAAATAAAAGGAGCCATCTTGTTCAAGTTTTGAAATTATTAAAATATAAACGGAGTAGGTAGTGTTATTAAAAATAAACATCTAAATCGCTTTAAAATACCTATAAAAATATATTATGATTTATAACCATTAAATATAAAAAATTATATTATGTATTTATACGTAAGTGAAAACCCCACTATAAATTACGTCAGAATTTCGTCAAAATTACTTAAAATTACACTAACCACTAAACATAATTTTTTCCCACTATATAGAATTAAAAACCACTAAATCTAGTGGGAAAACCATTAAACTGGCCACTCTGGCCACGAGCCTACTGCGGACAACATTAACATCTATAGCAGCGTTTCTTAAACGGTGGGTCACGAGCTAATTTATTGGTGGACGGTGAGAAATATATATTTTTTAAACTGTATAAACTTTATATTATAAATTCTTATAAAACCCAAAAAATACCTTTATAAAATTACATTGTTAGAGAAATTTTTGTCTTTTTAGGACTATTTTTTTTTTTTTTGTTGTCGAGTTGAACCATGTGGGTCACGATAGATTTTCGGGGGAAAATGTAGGTCGTGATGCTAAACAGATTGAGAAGCATTGATCTATGGTAATAAACATTTACTGTATATTCGTAGGTATGTAGGTAGGTAGGTACTCCGTCTGTTTTACAGATAATATGCGGTAATAGGTATATCGGGAAGTTACACACACTAACAATCATTTATTACTAACACACTCCCACGGCTAATGTGCTTGCGTATTGTAAGCTGCCTATACAAAACTCCTTAGAAATTGATCGCTTTCAAAGGATTTCTTTCTTTACAGGCAACTTAAGATATTTTAAAAATAATGAAAATGTAACAATTAAAACATAATAAACTACAATTTTAAAGTAATGTAAAAATAGTTCCATATTTTTATAACATTTTATTGTTGTGTAATCACGGCATTCGTTCAAAAACACGTTTGCGAAAAGCAAACGAAAAGGCAATTTCAATGGGTTTTAAAAGAAATACACATAGTATAAAATAAATGAAAGACAATATTTTTGAGGTAACCTTATAGGTGTTTGACGATACTTATATCGTTAACTTATATTGTTCAATATTATATGTACAAAACACCTTATTTTTTATTTTTTAATTGACATGAATTTTTTTTGTCAATTAATATTTTTCAAAACACCGATGTGATCGTCTCCAAAATATTATTCTTAATATATTTTATAATATGTTTAACAATAAAATCACTCGAAAGGGTAGTTTCGTTGGTTTTTCTTGGACGTGTTTTTGCTAATAAAAGTCTTTGGCGTCATCTTAATGCACATTTCATAATATTTTTTAAATTGTTGGATTTTTCTTAAATATTTTTTATAAGAAATTCTCTGAACATCATTAAATGAATTTGAGACATCCTCTTTACAGTTCAAACCAATAATATTTACAATATTATCATGAAACTTTCCCCCCTAATATTTGCAAATTGTTTTATTTATAAATGAGAAATATATTTGACACATCATAAATAGTCATCTTAAACTGTGACTAAAGAAGAATTGTAAAAACAGATTTTTTTTTAAAAAATAACAAAAAAATAAAAAACGTTTAGATAATTTTAAATCATTTTATGATTTTTTTGTTTTAAAGTTTTTTTAAAAATATGAATTTTTTGATTGGAAATTTCTGTAATCGAAAATTGATAAACAATGTATTCTGTATAGGGTAACGGTAAATTTAAGCCAAAGAAAAAATTCACGAAAAAAAACTATTAAGTATAAATCTAGCGAATAAAAGCCCAAATTTAAAAATACATACTCAGGAAACTGAAATTAAAATTATACTCTATAAAAATACTTTTGTAAATGTCAAACTTTATTGATGAGCAATAAAATATGAAATTTATTAATACAGGTACCTACTTGTATTAGTGTATAGGAACATTATTAATATCTATATTATTCAACATGAAAATTATAAATACACGCTTTGATCCTATTATTAAATTATTACACATATCAATGTTTATATAATTTAAACATTACTTAGCTATTGGTTTTGGTACTGTTGTTTGATTTGGTTATTATTTATTAACATTAGATCCAGAAATTTTTTATTGGGAGGAGGACGCATACCCTCTCTAGTGATTTTGTGTGTACCTACCTATTTGTCTAAAATTATGTTTATATAGATATTAGTATATATTTTTTGTAATTTGGAGAAGATGCTCGCCACATTTGCCCTCCCCCCTTCCACGCGTGTTGTAATATAAATTCAAAGTAGGTACAAGTTTATTATAACATTATTTTATTTTTATAATAATATTAAAAACATATCACATGAAAACTGTATGTTTTCGGTGTATAATAATATATTGTTCTGTGATATATTATAATAATATTATATTCTTATGACCAATGTTTTCTAAGTACCTAGTAGCTTATAGTCTATAGAAATATACCTATTTATAATAATATTAGAGTTCAGATTTTATAGGCTTTTGCTTTTTTTTTGTATTGGTCCAATATGAAACTACATTAGCTATACATTTTTTCATACTATGTAGAATTAATACACGCAATTTTATTTTGATTCTTTAGACATTTTTTTTTTAAATACTCTTTTGTATATTTTATACGTTTAAAATGCTTTTTTTAAGTTTTCTTTTACTTTTAAATTGATATTTCACAGCTTTTTTCGTTATTAATATTTTGTTTTATAGAATGTATTTGGTATACATCAACGTATTTGAAATATTTGAATAGCTAATATTTATTTTATTTCATACTAAATGCAGGAATGGATCTTATCAGTTTTATCTAATAATGTTTAATTTATCGATATGATCCGGACAAGAAATTACATAAATAATGAATTTTGTTAATTAATTATTAGTGTTTTTTTTTTTTAGGAATTTTTAGTGTTTTTTGCTTTATTTGAAGTGCTTTGTTTAATGTTTTATAGTGCTAAGTACGTACTCTATTTATATAATCAATAGAATGATAATTTGTGGTTGATATAATCCAAAAAATAGTTTTTTGTACCTTCGTGATATTTTGAATACCTTACCACAATAGTGCTTTAATGACAATTCATTTGGAAAGACCTTTTTTATTCTTTTAAAATGTTCAGCGCCCTTCCCCCACCACTAAATAAAAATCCTGACTATGCCTCTCACTTGCTATAAAATTTCTTAGATATAAAAATATGTAAAGGTAATCTATAATACTAAATAATAATAAATATACTAAATATTTTGTGTGGGTACCTCATACTCCTAAAATAAAATATAAAACCAATTATTCAACAATTATTCAATATTTTATGTACATTAGATTTGAAAATGTTGTATAGTACAGATATTTTTAAAATTAAAAAATGACTGGAAACGATATTTCAAACGGATGTTTTTTTATTGATGTTTAAAACTGGCATTTTGAATGTTAACAAAATCAATAATATATCTATTTTTCTGACGTTTTAAACATTACAACCCTGGCCTAAACTGAATCAGCTACAATATTGCTATACGTTATTCGATTATTTTAGTTTCGTGATTTGGACGGTGATTAAAATAGGTACCTATTACTTATTTTGATTATAAAGAAAAAGTATATGTAGTGCTGTCTACCGTTGAAATCTAGAACTTGAGCTTACTCCCATTATCGTTCACAGAGTGCGTTCCCGTTACCATGTCGAAACAAATAGTGCGTTTGAACGAAATAACATTATTTTTTTGGTGGTTTAATTTATTATGTACCTACTTAGGTGCTTATTATTATAGGATTTGGATTTAGTATTTTCTGTGTAATTGAAATTTTTAACAACTATTTAAAATTAGTTTAATTTAAAACAACGTTCATTTTATATAACATTCGACAAACAGGATTTTTTTTAAAAATAAATAAATTTTTGTCGTAAATAATTTGTATTTTCAAATATCTATTAAAAGATTTGTATTTAGAAATTAGAATATTTTTATACATGTGTAATTACATGCAAATTGTTTAAAAAAAAATATATATATAGGTATATATTTATATTATTTATATTTCTATTCAAATAGACATTGTAATTATAATGCAATCAGTACGTTATTGAATTTTGCACTATTGTTTTAAGTTCCTAAGATGCTAAAAAAAATAAATAAAAATATTTTGGTCCTTAAATTTATAGATAGTATATAAGATAATATGGTTTTTTTCTAACTAGGTACCTATTTGTCCGTTGTTTTCGTCTTTGATCTTTGCAGGACACCAAAATATCCCTTTATTTCTAACATGTATCACATCATTACTCCTTTTAACTATCGACAATAAAAAAATAACTGTCAGCAGGGGTTAGAAATTGAACGCCCTTCGCTCATCAGATGAACGATAGACGTAGGTACCTATGCAAATTATAATATTTAGTAAAATAAAAACTAACGAAAGAATCCCCATTAGGTTGAAAGGTAAATTTTATAGGAATTATACGTATATAAATATAAATTATATTTTATAATTATTCTGTGCATACTAAGGAAGTTATTCATTTTACATTGATGTACCTATATATATTATATAGGTATATATATAATTGTATATATGTATGTATGTATATTATTTTCCGAGTATAAGATACCATTTACTATTGAAAGTATTTTTATGCCTAGTACCTACCAACTATTCCATTGTTATTTAATAAATTAAATGATAAAGTTAAGAAGTGTTTACATAAGTTGTAGTTGTAGTCTTGGTATTGTATCGTTCCAACACCAAGACTTGACTGCAAGATTCTTGTAAGTCTTGTTTTTAAATAGAATGAAAATTAATGAACTAAATATATTATTTATTATATTTTTTTCTTGATATAGGTACACTATTTAGAATCTTATATGAAATCTACAGATTAATCGTAATCAATCATCAATATCCTATTGTAATATTTTCGGAACAGATTATCATCTATATATATGGATATATATGGAATATATGGATAAACAGATATCCCACTATTTCTCAAATGTTTGGTATTGTCGAAAACAGTTAATTGCACAGCTACTTAGGTACACTATTTTTTTTTTTTATCAATATCGTTGACTGTCAGTATTGTGTACATTGTTTATTGTGTTGTTATTTAATAACAAACAATAATCATTTAATAAGTGTAATTTGTTTTGATGATGGAAACTGAAACTGATTCGCTATTAAATTTGTTTAAATAAAAAAAAGCAAGACTGCAAGAATTCGCAAGACCAAGACTAAGTTAACAAGACCCAGACCAATACCAAAATTGAGTTAACACAACCAAGACCAAGCCCAAGACTGCCATGATCTTGGTTTTGATTTGTACATTACTAATTAATAATACTTAGGTATTACATTTAGTTAAAAATAATTTACTATATATTTTATAGTAAAATCGACTAATTTTTGGTTACCTAGCTAACTCAACTAATACAATATGTTTAATTATTTTATTTTAGTAATTTAAACTATATAAACTAGTAAAAATTTGTTAATTTTAACCAGAATTTAGTTTATCTGCCCATATTTTTTTCAACTAAAAATGTTTAGTAATTATTTTTTTCAGTCAGTGCACAAAATCCTTTGGGTGGGTATATCTAATAAAAATCATCGATTTGAATATTGTGAAAAATATCTGAAGAATAAAATTTGCAAAGCCTTGATCTCAGTAGAAGGACAAGGTTACGTCCCTATTGGTGAGCATGTATATTATGCAGGGATGATAATATAGATGCATGAAACATTTTATACCTTATGTGTATAAAACTTATATAATGTATAAAATGTATAAAAAAATTTTCAGTATTTTATATTAGTATTAAAATATAAATACAATTTAACGATCAATGTGAATGTTTCAAGTTAATTTATTTTAAATTAAAATATTATATATATATACACCTATATATATAATATCAATTTTTGTATTTGAAATTTTCAATTGTAATTTTTCTTATTATTGCATAAAAATTAGGCATAGGTATGTACTAAAAAAATAGAAGAGTAAGAATCTTAGAATATAAAACTTATATTTAATAATTAATGTTATTAAGTATCATAATATTATTATATAATATAATATAATATATATATAATATAATATTATATTACATATTATGTAGTCTTATAACATAAAAAAAAAAAAATACAAATTCATAAAATAAAACAAAACCTTAAAAAAAAAAAAATTAAATAAATCTATACAAAATAAAAATAAAACATTTTTGACTACTAGTATTTTCCTCAAATTTTGAAATTTAAACTATTAAAATAATTACTGATTATAATATTAATGTAATGTAATAATAATAGGTAGTATTATAGGTCGTACTTAATATTCATTTGATGGTTTCTGACATTTTATAATTAACTTCAAAGAGTAATAATTAATAAGTACTTAGTAATTTTCTTGATTGTTCTGGATTTAAACAGTATCATAATAGTATAAAACTTAAAAAATTAAGAGTTTTGTACTATACATTTTTTACGTTACAATTCTGATATTATGTATAAACATTTCACACCGGTGCACACAATGAGATGTGTAATCAAAATAAAGACTTCAAGGTGTAGCTAATGGTAATAACTACCTGTCATTTAATAAAGCCAAATTATACCCAGTGTGCGTACATAGGTATAGGTATGTTTAATATTCGAGTTTCCTTGGGCATTAAAAATGCACAGAGTAAATTTTTTTTAAAATTTTGTTTCTTCCTATAATATTAAATTTTCTTCTCGATGACTTTTGGTTGAAACTTTAGAGACATTATTGTTGAATTTAACGGATCACGGTTGTCAAATATTTTTTTTTATTAAAAACTTTTTAAATTAAATTTATTTTACCTAAAAATTTAGTAATCATATCCCACATCATACCGTCTTTTAACTATCAACAATAAAAAAAAGACTGTTAGCAGGGGTTGGAAATTGTAAGCCCTTCGCTTGTCAGATAGACAATAGTGGATAGGATACTGGTGGTGGATGTATATGTATTTAATTTTTTAAATTTTAAAGCATTGATAAATCATTTCATTTGATAAAACGATTATGTGAGTAGCTCAGTACATAAATAATAGGCATAGGCATGCGCACCATTAGGTAATAATAATAGGTAAAATTACAAATTATAGTATTATTAAATAAAAACTAGTATCGGGTGTTTTGTGTGACAAAAGAATTTCTATTGCATTAAAAGATACATTTTATAAGGTGAGACCTACAATGATGCATAGAACAGAATGTTGGGCAGTAGATAGGAAGATAGAACAGAAAATAAGTGTAGCAGAGGTTAGAATGTGTAGGTGGATGAGTGGAGTACCTAAAGAATATAAAATGAAGAATGAGTATATATGAGGTAGAATAAGAGTACCTACCTAGATTTTCTGTAAAAAGGATTGATATATTGATTATTTATTGATATTTATTGATATTGAATATTGATTGAAAGAGGGGAAGAGAAAGACCGAAAAAGAAGTGAGGAGATGTCATGACGAGTAATATGAGAAAGGTGGGAGTAAATGAAGAAAATGCAGGAGATCAAAGTTATGTGGAAGTATAGGACTAGTTTAATCGACCCCAAATAATTGGGAGAGAAGGCGAAGATGAAGATGAAGAAGAGTAAAATAAAAATTAACATTATCAAAAACATATATATATATATATATATTTTACTTTGCTTCAGAAATATATTTAGTATACATTTTAGATTTTGAGTGGAGTGAAGAAGCTATTGATTTTATAATTATGTATATGTTTATTTTTTTAATTCTCTGTTCACAATTTTTCGACCAGAAAGAATTTGAGAGTTTATATGTTATTGATAACAAATTGATACTACTTGGTACATAAAACATGACATTTTTAAAATTTTCCAGTAATATCCTTAAACTTGAAGAAAACCTACCTTTTATACAGTGTATGATTACATACACTGTATACTTACTAAAACAGTGTATATATACTCATACTATGTATACGTTACATATACACAACTTTACTACCTCGAGGGCTCTCGATTAAAAAGTGCTATTTCCATTTTTTTTAAAAATCATTTTTTTGCACATTATTTGGTAGTTTTTTGTACTGCATCTATTGGTCTTGGAATTGTATCGATTCCATTATTATTAAGTGAGATACAGAGGGTTAAAAAGTGCTATATCGATAAAATGTATAAAGTTGTGAAAACTTAGTTAGCACATTTTAATCCTAATTATTATATCAAGTAAAAAACATCTATCTAATATATAAAACAATATGTTCCGGATAAGAAAGTACTATTTATGTAATGGACTACCACTGGTACAATAAAATGCTGGGTAGGTGCAATAATATTGTATACCTACTCACAAAATATTGTAAAAGTTATTTTTCCCGCCACCGCGTATGACCTGACCTGACGATAGCTGTATTTGCCAGGAGTTTCTGTGATACCTGGATTCAACACTGAACATAATATATAGGTTTATATATTATTTATATCAGTGGAATTTATTTAGGAAGGAGATTCTGGTCTAACCCCCCCTACCAAGAATTAAAAACAAAAATGTAAAATGTATTATAATATATATATAAAAAAAACTTTTTATATTCCACTTTTATTATAAATTTAAATTTTGCATGGACTTCCTCTCCAAGACAAATAATACTAAATATAATATATGGTAGTCTATTAATAATAATGTAAATATTTAAATAATATATATATATATTTAATAATATTATTCGCTATTTTAAATATTTTGTTAATAATCATCGGTTAATGTTGAAATTATTAAAAATCAAATATATTGCGAAATATAGGTACCTATATAAAACAATGATAATATACCTGCTACATTATATATAATATGAATATTGTAATATAATGAAATAATGGATTTCACATTCTATCAATGCCTCTCTTCTCCATAAAATATTTACTGGCCGGCTGATGTCTGCCGGTTATCTGTTTAAGTCCTTAACAACATAATATATTTTGTGGAATTGTTGATAACACTGGTAAAAATACTATTTGTCGTTAGAACTAAAAATGCCCATTTAATAATATATTTTATTTTTTCCGGACTTAAAAATGCTATCTTTAGCACTTTTTTGCTTTTTAACACAACTTTCCTTATTACTGTATCAAAACTGAAATTAATTTTAAGTGCTATACTACGATTGTATAGGATTTTTTTAAACAATTGTTTTGCCATTTGTTTGATTAAAATATAATGAACCGTTTTATATTTTTATTGAATATTTTATTTAAAAATGCTCTCGTATAAAATTGCAAAAGCATGAAAAAGTACTTTTTAATCGGGAGCCCGCGACCTATTTTTATAAGGAGAATGGAGCAAGTGGGTTTAAATTTTTATCCAATGATAAAATTAATAACAAAATATAATATATAAATTATTATAAAATATTATATTTATACAATTTGTCATAATGAGTCGAAATATAAATTAAAATACCGGATTACCCAATTATACACTTATTATATGTAAAATATATGTAAAGAAAATAATTTTTAATAGAAAATTAATTCTATAGTTGAATTTTAGATAGATAATTTTTAATTTTCTAAAAAAAAAAAAAAAACAATACACTACTTAGAATTTTGCAATGATGTATCATTGATTTCAAATCTAAAATAATAATAATAATACATTATTATATACCAAGACTGAAAGGTATATTGATCATAATCTCTTTTATATTGTACTCAACATGGGACTCTTTATATTAAATTTTTTTAGATAAAAAAATTTTAAAATTAAAAAAAAAAAAATTATTAAACCCAACAAGAAGTCATATTGAGAGGCATTGTCTTAATTATATAAAATTATATTTTTGATTTAAGCACCTATGACTAATTAAAATAATAGGAATATTTTCATACTTTCACTAGTAGCATATTGAAGTTTTATTTATATAGTAATAATTCATCCAAACAAAAACGTGATGAAACAATTTAAAATACCAAATAATACATAATAATATAATATAATAAATAAGTTTAAAACTACAAAACGTATAAATAAAAATGACCGAATAATTGTTTATATAATCAACGATTATAACTGATAAACAAATAACCGAATTAAATACTAATTATAAGTCTTGCTTTGAAATTATTTTTAAAAAAGGCAATTCAAAATGTATAGTTTATGGAATTTATAGCCCACCACAATCTGTTGTAAACTCTTTTTTAGATGTGTTCGAACACATTATTCTACGTAGATCAAGGGAAAATAATTACAATTACACAATTATAAAAGGTGCTATAAATTTTGATATACTCGATAATGACTTAAATTGCAATAAATACCTAGATTTAATAAATGAATAGAGTTTTATAAGTCTTATAAACTGTATACCATTGAAACTAGATCAAAGTAACTTTTTAGAATAAAAAAATTTAAACTACTTTTGGATAATAGATGAAGAAAAATATCTATTTTGTATAATAATATATTAGCCACAGACATAAAGTAAAGCAATAAATCCATGATAAAACAAACATTTCTAACATAAAATAAATGTTGTCATGAATATATCTATAATATAGCACAGAAAATGGTAATTCAGGAAAATTTCTAATTTACAGCTGATTTTGCAGGCTGTGCCTGTGCATGATAGGCACGACCCGTTAGACACACCTATGGTTAGATTAGTTGGGAGTAATTTTCATTCTTAAAATAAAAATCCAATTTTATTTATTTTAATAGTATATTTAACAGCAAATATGTCTTGAAACTTGCACAAATATATTTTACCAATTACAAACACAATTTAAATGTTTTACATAATAATTAAACTAAACACATGAACTACAAAAAAAAGATAATTAAAAAAAATACTAGTAATAGTAAAATACTAAACATAATAATTTTAATGGAATATATCTAAAAGATTTCAGTACAAAAAATGTGTATATTTCTAACGCTCATAAACATTTTTATTCTTAAATTTGTATATAATTGAAACAGGTAAATTTTACCAAAATTTTAAAGTTCATAATAATATGATTTTTTATATTTTAGTATTTATATATCTTATTTAAAACATAATTGTACAGTTAGGCTTTCGACTTAGAATAATCATAATTATGTAAATTTATGTTTTACTATTCTTTGACAAATACAAAATAGTGAATTGAAAATCATGTTTTACAAAAATTTAAAAGAGTAAATTAATCAAAAATACATGCATTATATAATTAATATATTGTACATTATTATTAAATTATACTTAATATTGAATACAGTATTGTGATCAAAACGTATAGTTTTGCATCTGTATAGCCTGAAACTCCCCAAAAATCAAGAATCTATATGAACTGAAAACCTACAATGAATTTTTATATTTTGTATTTTTTTTTTTTTAGATAAATTCATATTTTGATGTTGTACAAAATCAAAAACTAAAGCAGTTATTTATTTCATTTTAATCTTAAAAGTTTCAATAATTTTCATGTTTATGTAAAATATTTAAATGGAGAATATTAATGTACCTGTAAAAACACATTTTTATCTTATACACTATAACCCATAACCTCTAATAAATTTAATAGTTGAAGAAAACCCGTATTATTAAGAAATTTAAAAACTAAAACCCATAACCTGAATAAATAATATAAATGCAAAGCCTTAAGTTAAATTGTTAATTAATTATATTATAATATAATAAAAAATTTTCAAAATTATATTAAATAATATAGGCCTGATTTAAATTCCAACTTAATTTTTAATGATGTAAATGGGGGCATTTAATTCTTAATTTTTTCATATGGTATTTAGCAGACACCCATGGGCGTTCTCCAGTAGGTACTCTTCCTGTTATTTCTTGTGGAGTAACAATAACATGTAATGGAGGATTCTTCATCGTATCAAATTTATCTTGGTAGTATCTGCATAGTTTTTGTTGTTCTTCTTTAAACGTAGTATTACACTTCAAATCAAAATCATTCTCTTCATTAGTGTTATCATCTCCTATAAGACAGTGATAATTTTAATAGAATTTTTAAATAATAGTAATGAAAAATATTAAAATTTTTTTTTTTCATATGCATTTAAATATTTATTTGGCATTATTTATAAAAACTCAATTAAAATGAAAATTATTCAAAATCTTTTTTTTTAATAGATTTAAGTCAGTTTTAAATAATAATTGTTACATATACGAGTATATATAAATATTTAAAAAATATGATAATATAACGATTGAAAATTATTTAAACATATTTTAAAAGTAAATATAGACCCATGTTCAGTACAGCTCATTATTGTTGTATTATCTCGATATTTATTTTTAATAACATATTTGGTGAGTTTTGAGTTATAAATTTTATTATACAATTTGTAGATAATATTTCGAAAATAATCTCATTGGTTTATATATTTTTTTTTTTAATCACCAACTTTTTATAATTAATATTTTAACACATAATATTAAAATATCCCTAAAACTGAATATAGAACCTCTTTTAAAACCAGTTTTATACCATATTTTAAATATTTTATGCATTTAATCATTATTCTCAGTATTATATTTAATTTTATACTAAAAATAAAAACCAATATTTGGCAAAACATATGTATTTTTCACTTTTATAGAATATAATAGAAAATATAAATTAACAATAAATACTGTGTTGATAATTTCAATCTAATAACATAGGCTGCTATAGTAGCTTAAGGAATCCTTTTAAACAAATTTTAGTGCTACCATTATTTATAATTAATATATATTTAATTATTGCATATTAATTGTCTATTGAGTTCAGTAAATTTTTTTTTGATTTCATGGTAATTTAAAATAATTTTTTAAGTACTTAACAAATATTATACTATCTTTGTTGATTTAATGGGTAATATAGAAACAATATAAAAAACAAAACATTTAATTTGTGGTGTCTTAATTACATTTAGAATTAAAAGATATACCTATTATCAATTTGTGAAAAAATAATATTTTCTAGAGAATAATATAAAATTTTTTATTTTAAAAATATTGTCAAACAGAAAAATTGCAGTGTTAAATATTAATTTATTAGTAATTATTTGTCAGAAAAATTTTTGAAATAAGTATATAATATTATTTCAAAATATTTATTCTTTCCAACCTAGTAATTGGTATTTAAACTTCAATTTAATGTATATACCTATAGTATGATTTTACTATATTGTCGGTTTGAAATACATTGATAGTAGGTTTAAGAATAAATAATATCTTTTTAATGTATTATTTATGTGAATTATATTCAAATTATTTCTGAATTTCTACGTTTCCCTTTTTTTGTAATTTACAAAAAGTATTCTTTGGAAAAAACAAAAACATAGCATAATATTATTAAGAATACATATTTTAAAAATTATTAAGAATAACATTTAAATTTGTTCAATGTGTTTAGTTATATGTATTCAAATTTATTTTACAAGATTCGTTATAATTTCAAACTACACATTATATTATATATATATTACCATCTGTTTTATCAATATTATATTATGTTATTGTTACCTGTTAAACAATGCCCATCACAGTTATGACCAAATATATTACAACTGCCAGTCGCACAGTAAAATCCACGAGATTTAAATCCGTTTAAACAAATGTATTCGTTAAATTCTATTTTTTCTGCTCTACATAGTGCTCGGCTGTTCAGAAGTCCATCACGAATAGCTTCATGTTTCATATATTTTGGACAGTCCAATAAATGCACATGTTCAATAAATAGTACTCCGCAAAGTAATAAAACTGCCGTTTTAAATTTTACAATTCCCATTTTTTTTTATGAAGGGTAATCTAAAAATTAAATAATTATAAATAAAAATATAGTATAAATTAAAATAAAATTTATTGGTTAAGGTTTGATAGGTAAAGGTAAAGCTGTTAATATATTTTACTGCGTACACAGTCAAAGTTAATAATATATCATGTAATAATGATAAGTAATATATAAAATTGTTATTTATATAATTTATATGATTCTACCCTAAATGTATATGATATTACTAAAATCTTTATTTTCAGCTTCTAAAACGTGGCAATCAGTAGTAGGTATATGTTAATTTTAAGATTTGTATAGGTAATTATTAATGAGTTTTTCAGACGTTTATTACGTTTTTTGAAATTCGAATTAGGAAAATCAAAGTTCAATCCGACCTTTAAAATGTTTTCATACATTAAATAAAAACTAAACGAAATCGGACTGTTATTTAAGGCAAGAGCGTTTTTCCTGTTAGACTGGTTTATGCGTATAAAATAATAACAGCACCGATTATTAATTACTAATTACTATTACTTCATTAAGTTAATTTATGACTTACCTAATTCAGAAAACCTGTTTACAGTAAATTAGTTAATCACACAGTAATTCTGACGAAATCTTATGTAAAAAAATATGTTATTACATGTATTTGTATTATATGACACTGGTTAAAGAATGAATATGAAATAACAGATAACCTAACAAAACTCGGATTTTTCCAAAATGAAGTATTGTACATTTCAATATTATAGGTTAAAAAATAAAGAATCAAAATTCAATTCATGGAAGAAGAATAATAATCTATGTTTTGTTTACATTAAAAATTATGGAATCCTAAAACGCTAACATTTTTTTAGATGTACTCTTGGATTTAAACATTGAACAAATACTTGATAAACTATAAATTATACATATTAATCATTAATCATTATAAATATTGATAAAATAACAAAAAAACCTATATCAAAAATATATAATAATACAATTAGATATTTAAAATACCACACCATTTTAAAGACTTAATGTTATACAAATAATATGATTTTATCAGTCCGACAGATCATGCCTAATATTAACCATTCTGTCATAAATTGATGCATCCTCTTAGAAAACTCACAAAATCAGTTTACTAGTTGAGTAGTTTATAAATGGTGTCTTATTTATAAATCGGATCGCTCAATATCATCTGTATGGGTTTTTAAAAATTGTTGAGGGGTATCTGTTTACTCTGCTTCCAAAACTGACATACTTATGCTCAAGTATATATTATTTATAAAGCACTTGCGTGCGTATGATTAATACGATATTAATTTAATAAATCAAGAAAAATAAATACCTTTGTAGAGTCTTTTGGATTTTCCTATGAAGACATACAAAATATCTATTCGGTATTCAATTATACACTTCCCTTCTAAAACTTTAATTTTGTGCTAGAACAATACAAATATAAATGAATAAAACAATGACGACAATGTAGTGCAGTTTTGCGTTGCTTTATATACGTCCGTACTTTTGAGTAATAAAATAATCGTCCAAAAGCTGTTATCAAATTCAATCATAACATCTGGCCATCGTCAGTTTGACCGTTTATGTAATGCACCTCAAATAGTATGGCCAAATTCCACAGAATAATGGGAATTTATTACCTGTTCCACAGAACATACCTGCAAATATTCCAAAATGTTGGAAATATTCTGTAATTCTGCGATTTTAATAAAAACGATAAAAATCAAAATTCACAGAGTATTTCTATATATGTGAACATCAACTTCGTACAGAGAATTCATAAAATCTAATATACCTATTATATATCTACACGTAAAGGTAAATTAACATACAGACTAATAATTATAAAACTTCATTAATACAGGTACCTAATATAAGAACTCATATACGCTTACGAACCGAATCTACAGCGAATATAAATGGGACGGTGTGTCGAACGCCTAAAGAGCCGCTTGTGAACTGCTCGCACCGATCCATCGAGAGTAGTTTTTTACGAACTCAACGCGAACATAGTATAGTGCAAGTTGGGACGGCGCGTTGACAGGTTTGTCATTTAGTCGAGTATTTGTAACATATATCAAATTCATATGTATTATATTTAAATTTTCTATTTATTTTATTACTATTACAATGATGACATTAATGAGTTTATAAGTAAAAAGTCAAGTTCATTATAAAATTTAACTTAACTTCTTATATTTGACTTTTGTTGATTATATTAGCTTTTAAATAACGAGTTATTTTTAATTAAAACTTATTTACGTTGATTTTGAAATCATTGATACATTTTGATTTAATATTCTGTATATTATTCAAATGGTCGAAAAGAAATAAAGTAATTAAAAAAAAATTAAATTTCAAAGAAAAGAGTACCTACTTATTAAATATTTTTATGAACCTATTTATTATTAATTTTATTAATAATTATTATAAATATATTGTAGTATTCTCAATAATATTATGTTAAAAAAAACAATATTTTCAATAAAATAATAGATACCTATTTAATTATTCTTGTATATCTCAAATGTTAACTAAAATGTTAAATGATAATAAGTAATTTTTTCAACTTAACATACCTTAATTGCTAAGAAAAATATAACTATTAACTTTAAACTTTTACTATTTTTTGTTTCTATTATATTAACTTTTTTTAACTTAATTAAAAAAAATCATTAACTTGCCTAGCATTGTTTTTTAAATTACTTTATTTTTATCATAGACTGTTTAGAGCAAAAAACTATACTATAGCCAGTAGTTTGATAGGGGTTTGTTTTTAATTTGATGTTGGCATTAGTTCGCAAGCGAATCGTAAATATATATGTAGCATTAATGAGCATGACACAAACACTTTGCGAGCGGTTTTCGTTAGGTTCAGCTCGCATACTTATATGTGGTTTAATGATTTCATTATCTATAATTGAATGCACACCAAACTAAGGTAACCAAGATTCGGCTTTGGGTCCTTGCCTACTTATTCCCCTAATAATGGATGAAATAATAAAGTATATACATTGTAAGGTACCATGGTGATAATATATTGGTACAGATGATATAGTTCTGGTACGAAAGAAAACTGAGAAAGTGAATGATAGACTTGAAGAGTAGAGGGAAGGTCTAGTAAATTGAATGTATAGGACTAAGTATTACAAGGGGTAAGTATTAGAAGGAGTATATAGAGTATGATTTTAGTGAAATGGAACACAGAGGAAATAGGGAAGACTAAAATAAAATTGAGTGAGGATGTAGTGGGAAAGATTGAGAGGTTCAAATATTTAGGATCTACAGCAAAATGTTTGTTTCAAGGAAAAAATAAAATTTAAGATGAAGTGGAGAGAAGTATTAGGTATTATGTGTGACAAAAGAATCTTAATTAAGTTAAAAGGTTAATTTAATGAGACAGTGGTAAAGCCTGAAATAGTATACTGATCATAATGTTCGGCAGTAGATAGTAAGATAGAACAGAGGTCGAATGTAGCATAGATAAGAATATTAGGTAAATGAGTGGAGTGACTATAGATGATATTACAAATTAATATATAAGAGGTAGTATAGTATGGTTTTAATAGCACAACAAATGAAAAAAACTTTTTAATAATCTGGTCCGTAGTCCATTACAAACAATTTCAATATTAACTTAATAATAATATTATTTTATAAATATTCCATTATTCAATCAAAATTTAATGGATTATCACAGTAAAAAAAAAAAAAAAAGCTGAGTTATTATTTTTACTTTTAGTTGTAAATGAAGTAAAATCATGAGTCACTGTTGTATAAATGGGCAGAAAAATAAATAATAATCATTCATCGTTTTTTTAAAAAAATTAAAATTTAACATACTCTACTGATTGCCACATTTTAGAAACTGAAAATAAAGATTTTAGTTATATCATATAGATTTAGGGTAGAATCATATAAATAACAATTTTATATATTACTTATCAAGTTATCATTATTACATGGTATATTATTAACTTTGACTGTGTATGCAGTAAAATATATTAACAGCTTTACCTTTATCAAACTTTAACCAATAAATTTTATTTTAATTTATACTATATTTTTATTTATATTTATTTAATTTTTAGATTACCCTTCATAAAAAAAAAAAATGAGAATTGTAAAATTTAAAATGGCAGTTTTGTTTGTATGCGGAATACTATGTCTTATTGAACATGTTTATTTATTGGACTGTCCAAGATATATAAAACATGAAGCTATTCGTGATGGACTTCTGAACAGCCGAGCACTATGTAGAGCAGAAAAAATAGAATTTAACGAATACATTTGTTTAAACGGATTTAAATCTCGTGGATTTTACTGTGCGACTGGCAGTTGTAATATATTTGGTCAAAACTGTGACGGGCATTGTTTAACAGGTAACAATAACATAATTTAATATTGATAAAACAGATGGTAATATATATAATATAATGTGTATTTTGAAATTATAACGAATCTTGTAAAATAAATTTGAATACATGCAATTAAACACATTCAACAAATTTAAATGTTATTCTTAATAATTAAAAAAAAAATATGTATTCTAAATAATCTTATACTATATTTTGTTCTTTCCAAAGAATACTTTCTGTAAATTACAAAAAAAGGGAAACATAGAAATTCAGAAATAATTTGAATATAATTCATATAAATAATACATTAAAAGATTTTATATATTCTTATACTATAGGTAATATACTTATAGTATATATATATATATAATTTAATACATTAAATTAAAGTTTAAATACCAATTACTAAGTTGGAAAGAATAAATATTTTGAGATAATGTTATATACTTATTTCAAAAAGTTTTCTGGCAAACAATTAGCAGTAAATTAAGACCTAAACACTGCAACTTTTTTGTTAGACAATATTTTGCAAAATAAAAATTAAATAATATTCTCTAGATAATATTATTTTTTCAGAAATTAACTTTGAATTCTAAATGTAACCAAAATACCATAAATTAAGTGTTTTGTCTTATAAATTTTTTCTATATTACCCATTAAATCAACAAAGATAGTATATTATACATTAAGTACTTAAAGGACCATGAAATTAAAAAAAAATTTTTTTGTTGAGTTACTATAGCAGCCTATGCTTGAATTGAAATTATCAATATAGTACAAATTGTTTATTTTTAGTTCCTATTATAGTCTATAAAAGTGGAAAATCGTGATGATTTCCAGAAGTCCATGTATTTTGCTAAGTATTGTTGTTTATTTATCGTATAAAAATAAATATATAACTGAAAAATAAAGATTAAATGCATAAAATATTAAAAATATGGCACACACATGGTTTTTAAGGGGTTCTATAATTGAAAGTTGTTAATTATATTTCAAAAACAATTGAAAAACATTTTTATTGTTGTGTACCAATAGATAATTTTTGAAAATACAAAGATATTTTGAGATGCACGTTTTTGAGAAACAAAAGTAGTATTTAGTAGTTAATTGTTAGATAAACTTTACAAATTTATATTTGGTAAAAAATCTACATTTTTAAATGATGATTTGGTAAAAATTAAGGTAAACTTATGATAATTAATTTTTTATAAATGTTGCTCTACACTTAATAATTAAGTTTCCTAGAAATGTACATTTCTGATGCATGTATTACATGCAAAAAACGGTGGTATAAGTAAATAAAATTATAATTATTGTAATAATTTTTTTGGACCTAATTTAAATAAAAATATATTTTGTTGATCTTTGTTCGTCAATAGATAAAATTGAAAATTAACTCTGGAAGACAAAAATATATAAACACAAAAAAAATTATTATGTTTGGATACTTTTGCACCCGTAATGTTGTTTATAATAATGGTGTGCCTATGTTGAGTAAGTATAACACACACAGTTCATCTGAACCACTGTCACATGTTAGGAGTGAGAAAAGTCGTGCAGCCAAGAATACAAGTTTAAAGCCACACTTTCAACTCCTAATAACAATATTAATATTATTAATTGATAATGATGTTCTTTAGTTATATTTTATCAAAAACCAACTGAAATAGCATAAAAAATATTTTTAGTATGAATTCACCAATTATGAGTATATTGAGGACGACATTTAAAGGACAATCTCATCAGTGTTTTTTAAAATATTAATTATATAAAGTTAGTGATTTAGAAATATTATTAACTACAAATTGTATCATAAGTATTATAACTTAAAAATTACTAAATATGTTTTTTTAAACAAATATAGTGAAATTGTACAACAATAAAAAATAGTACTCAATACGGTCTATATTTACTTTTAAAATATGTTTAAGCTATTTTCAATTGTTATATTTTCATATTTCTTAAATATATTTCTGCATAATACATATAATATATATATATTAAATATAATTCTGATAATATAATATACCTATATATATATATATACTCGTTTTTATAAAAATTATATTTTAAAATTGACTTAAATCTATTAATAAAAAGTTTTTGAATAATTTTAATTTTAGTCAAAAAATATTTTAAATACATATAAGTGCCAAATAGATATTTGAATGCATATGAAAAATACATTTTTGAATATATTTCATTATTATTATTTAAAAATGTCATTATAGTGATCACTGTCTTATAGGAGACGATAACACAGACGAAGAGAATGATTTTAATATGATATGCCATACTACATTAAGTGATGAACGACAAAAACTATGCAGATTCTACCATGATAAATTTCAAAAGCTTAAGTATCCTCGATTAGATGTTATTATTACTCCAGAAGAAATAACAGGAATAGAACCTATGGGAATGCATCCATGGGAGACTGCTACATACTATGTACATAAATTGAAAGTTGAATGTCCTAAGTTAATTTATTGAAAATTAAGTTTAAATTTAAATCATGCTTATATTATTTAATATAATTTAAAAAAATTTCAATTATAATATAGTATAATTAATTAACAATTTAACTTAATGCTTTGCATCAAAATCATTTATTCAGGTTATGGGTTATGGTGTGTAAGTTAAATATTAAATTAAATTTAATAATAATGTACATTATATTAATTATATATTATATATATATTTTATTAATTTCTCTTTTAGATATATAATTACAAAAATATACAAAATCATATTACAGTTGAGCCGCGATAACCTGAAAAACTTGATAACTCGATTTTTTTTTATTCCCCTAAAAATTCTTATAACATTTAATGTATTATGAGTATTGTTAACTTGAATATAAAATTTTGATAAATAGCTTAGACGAAGTATATTAATATCTGTTATATTTAGGTATTCTGGGCTTTTCTTAAACATATTATATTTTATCTACTTGAATACTGTATAATAAAGATCAAACAAGTATTAAACATTAGAAACTAATTATTAGTAAAAAATCGAAAAATTGTTTACAATATTGATGAAGGCAGACCATGCTCAATAAATCTATTACAATTTATGTGAATCTGTGAAAAAGTATGGTGTAATGTATAACCAAATACAATTGTCATTTGTATCAAAAAAGCTGGATTATATTTCAATGAAGAGTAGTGTGATGGTGATTTATGTTTAGATAACAATGATGATGATGATGGTGGATATGATTGGCAAATTGTAGCAGATAAAATTAATATTGATCAACAGACAGTGGACTGTTAACTGATAATGAAATCATGGGCATAAATATATCAAATAGTGATTCCAAAAATGATGAGCCTCAAAGAACTTTAAATATGATTATGGCGAACCAAGCAATGTTATCATTGCAAGCTGTTAGGCAATTTGTTGAATCTGTCAAAGGCATGGATACTTCTATATATTTGAAGTCATAGGCAAATTAGAAGATTTTGTCAATAAACAGCCGAAAATCAAAAATTAATAACAAATTATTTTTTTACTGTATCTTATAAATAATACATTATACATACTTATAATATCATTGTATCTATTTTAGTTTTTTATAACATTTATATATATATATTTATCATAACCTTTTTTTATCGTTCAATTTTAAAATTATATTTCATTAGGTACATAACTTGAAGTTTTGATTTAATTATGATAAATTTGAGTTAGGGATCTCGAATAATACATATCTCAAAGTGAATTTTTATCTCTCTTCAACTTTGAGTTATCGTGACTCAACTGTACTATGCATTTTAAAATTTTGTATAATTTAGTTTTACAATAATTATAATCAAATTTAAGAATAAAAGTATTTATGAATGTTAGAAATATCTATACAATTTTTTCGTACTGAAATCTTTTAGATATATTGTAGTGATGTTTTTTTTTTAATAGTTGACACTATCAATAGTATTTGATTATTGGCATAAACTATAGAATATTTTTTATTCAAATAAACCTAATAGTTTTTATTAAAATAATCCGAATAGTTTATATTCAAATAAACTGAATAGTTTCTATTTGAATAACTGATAATAATCGGTAATAACCTATGATTTTAAACAAATTCAAAAAAATCAAATATTTTTATTCAAATTTACAGAATATTTATTTGATATTATATAATTATTAGGTATATTATATTATACTATTTTACTATTTTTAAAATGTAATATGTGATAATAAAGGTATTCCCCATAGGTTTGTATTTTGTATATAATTTCTCATATAAACAACACCACATGCAAGATTGGGATATTTATTGGACAAATCCATAAATAAAAATTAAAAATCATATCACAATATATGTGTAGGTACTTTATTTATGCCTAGGATGTCAACAATGGCCAACACTGTTGTCAAATTTGTTATCTTATCTATGATTAAATTCCATATTATCATATTATCTTAATAATTATTCATTTTAAAATATTATTCAATAATTTAAGTTTAACCAAAAAGTTTGAATAGTTGAATAATTTGAATGTGTTGGAATATTGAATATTTCAAATAATAGTCGAAACTATAGAAGACATTGAATAACTCGAATATTTTAGAATAATTTAAATATATCAAATATTTTCGAATACTTAAATATATCAAATATTTTCGAATAGTTTGAATGTAACAAATAGTTCGAATATGCCGGACTATCGAATTATTAGATAGTTACTATTCGATAGTGTCTCTCACTAATATATTGTATTAAAATTTTAATCTTTAGTAGATTATTTTTTACTTTTACTTGTATTTTTTTAGATTAATCTTTTTTTTTTTTTGTAGTTCATGTGTTTAGTTTAATTATTATATAAAACATTTAAATGTTATTTGTAGTTAGTAAAATATATTTGTGCAAGTTGCAAGACATATTTTCTGTTAAATATATAAAAAATTATGCACAGGCAAGACTTGCAAAATCAGCCTCAAATGGCTGAATTACCATGTTCTGTGCTATATTATAGATATATTCATGACAATATTAATTTTATGTTAGGAAAGTTTATTTTGCTATTGTTTTATTTTTTGTCTATGGCTAATAAACTATTATACAAAATAAATGTTTTTCATCATCTATTATTAAAAAATAGTTTACATTATTATATTTTAAGAAGTTTATAGTAATATGTCAAGCGTTGTAAAAAAATGATCCTGAAGTTTCCTATTAGTAATCCTGAACGGGGGAAAGTAGTCGACAAAATGAAGTCCTATCAACAAAAAAAGAAATTAAGACTTTTTCATTTTTATACTTTTGAAATTTCATTTCAAAGATATATTTTGGACAGACACTCTCTCCCTAGAAGACTTTGGCTCGTCCCTGTTCCTGAATAATTTTCTGAAGTTAAGAAAAGTAAAAATACCATCAATATTTGATTGAGCTTAAAAAAATCAATACTCTGTAAAAACTAAAGAAAATAAATTAAGAATTTCATGTGTTTATGCAGTTTTAGATAATTTGTTAAATGAATTAAAATCTAAATGAACATTTCAATCAAGAAACAAGATTATCTAATATTTTCAATAGCCAACCAAAGAAGATCTGTATTTAAATAATATTTTTAGTATGGATAAATTATTAGCTAAAACTCCTAAAACGATTAATAACTGAATTAATTTCCTAATTACAAATGATAGAAACACAATCTCTGTACATTTTTATAATGTAATATTACTTTTCACCGTCATTCCTGTTACTAGCTGTTCATGCAAATGATAATTTTAAACATTGGCCATTTTGAAAACAAAACTTCATTGCATAATGGTTCAAGAAAGCCTTAGTCACTATTGTAGTTACCAAAAATATTGTTTATGATGTAATTAAAGAATTTAAAGACTAGAATTATTTATATAGAAATTATTTATTTTATAGTTTGTAAATTAAAATATTAGAATAATATTATTCAACCCCCCCATTTTGATATGGGTATCGATTGATACCATTGCACTAAGGCCATTGTATACATGTTTTACTAAGAATTAAAAACTTGAATTTAAATATTAAGAGTGTAGATAAAATAAAGTTAAATTAGAAACTTTTAGTAGAAGTGAAAGATTTTAATTTTTAGTTAGTCATTTGTAACATAGTAGATGCTACACGTCTATGTTAACTTGCTCGAAATTTTTCAAACTTGCCGGTAAGTTGGCTGCACTTTTAGTTTATGTCAGGATCATTTAACTCTATATGATCATATAAAGTTTAATGGCTAGGATGTTTGTTTAAAAAAAAAATGATCGTCAACCAATCACGTCTTCAAGATTGTTGTATTAACGGCTGTGACCAACTTACCGAAAAAATGCATTTTTAAGTCTACAAGTCAAAAAAGTTCAAAGACGTCTTTATGATCGTCAAACTGTCTGTTCCTTTACATCTTAGCATACCTAAGATATTGTAAACTCCAACACCAGAAAACAATTAAATATTAATTATTTCGTGTAATATATTTATTAAAAATACAAATGTCTAAAGGTCAATGAACTGGACCGATTATACCTACATATATTTTTAAACTCCGATTACCTCGTATAGTATTTTCATAACAACGTAAAACAATTTTTACTTTCTATAATAATATTTTGAAAATGCATTACAATGTAAATATAAATAATTGTTAATATTTAAGTCAATATCTAACTCGTACCTATCTAATATATAGACATTATAAATGTAAATTTTTCCTCATTTTATACATTTTTCAGTATTTTATAATGCATTTAACCGTACGTACCTAGTCAATAAATAATGTTTTTAAAATAGACTACACTCGAATCTCGGCATTAATTTTATTTATGTATTTATTTCAATATTTCTTAGTCGTATATATTTTCTGAAACATGCAGGTTCTATGGGAGGGAAAAATTCGTCTTTCCAACAGTCTACGATGCAGTCCATAATGATGGCCCGAAAGAAATGATTGGAAATGACGACAGATTCATTCGACCCAAGTCCGCGGTGAAATTGACAGAACAATCAATTATTGGGCAGTCCTCGGCTACGATGGTTATGGGAGTTAGTTTATTTGTTGAAAAGTTGAAAAATAATACCAACCTGATACAAAGTTGTAATGAAGAAAAATCTAACGAGATCGTTGATAATTTTCGTGAAAATTTCTCGAAATAATGTTTTGATGCACCTGTTCCGTTTACTGCAGGATATCAATACCAAACATCAAATTTTTTTGAGAAGCAAAGGGACTTAAAAAATTGTTAAATTTTTAAAATATAATATTTTTTATTGTGTATTTGTTGTACATATGAATTATGAATATTTATAAATGGTGCGTTTGATATTAAGGCTTATATACGTATGACTTATATTTATTGACCATAATGACATTAGGTAAATACGTTGTTACCTTGTTTAATGTGTACCTATAGCCTATAAGTACAGTGCACAAGTACACTATATTATTCACTATTATACGGGTTACCAACATAAACCACAATGCGTCGTGAGTAGTTATACAATTGTAACGATGAACAAAGTTGACCGGCCCGCCTACGTCCCAGTGGAATATTTACGATGGTACACAATGAAAATGAGCTCCATTTGCGCATGTGCATTTGACCGTTACATTCCCATTACTCCAATAACTCGTTTAAGAGGATGTCAGAGAATTTTCAATGAAAAACTCATATTAACATTTCTCGTTTATAACAACTTGCAAATATCTTAGAAATATGAAACTAAAAACAAATTATAGATAACAATATTATCTAGCGCTTTCTGGAGCTCTTTTTTAAAGATATTTTCATTTTTCTAAGAGTTATAGTTATTAAAAAAAAAAAAAAAATGTTGAGTTTTTAACAATTCATAAAACATGTTAAAATATACAAATCAAAAAACGGCTCCGTAGGGCACTAGATAATTTGGTTTTTTGTTATTTTCTTTTTTTCTTTTATTTTTCTAAGATATTTGTAAGTTGTTATAAATCAGAAACGCAAAAGTAATATTTACAATAAAATTTTATAAATTCGTAAAAAACAACCATGATAAAAATCATATAGTAATGGGAACAATTATTAGTCATTTTAAATATGCATAACAATGTTTTCAATTGTAAGGTTTTCATTTTTCTTAAAATTGCCTATATAGAACCCCTTAAAAATGATCGCGCTTTATAATATACCTATATTGAATGGTGGTGCATGAACGAGTTGTGCACCGTTCAGCGGCCTGCGATGAGTGAGTCTGTCACTTACGACGAGTAAATACGGTGACGCGAGTACCCGAGTACCTACTGTGCACGACTACGTAGTGGTATTTAGGCACCTGTATTTAATTTTCGTTATTCGTATAATCCAAATTATCCCATTTATGAATTATCATGAATTGTTTATATTTTTGTTGGTCTTTTAAATGTATTAATTTTAAATCAAAGTAGGTACTTACGTGTTATTATTATTAAAGTAAAAAGTGTACATAGTGTGTAAGTATGTTATTAAATTGTAAAATTAAATAAAAATGTTTAAACAAAATTCAGTTAGAGTTCTCCAGGGTTTTCTCACAAAGCTACATATTTCATTGTTGCATCAAAAGGTCGTGATTAAAAATGAAGGTAAGCTAAAACCAAAATTAACTGTTATGAATGAGTCAAATGTAAAAATAAAATAATAAAATGAGTTTCAACATGGAGTTGTACGAAAAAAAAATATTGGATCTGTGATTGCGATGTAAATAACAAAAATACGTGTTTTCCGATGAAACTAGTAGGTGAAATAAATACAATATTGGTTTTGCTCATAGATAATAAAGGAATGGATGGGCCACCGTATTGTTCAATTCTGTGACTGAAGAGCCTACTCGTTACCACTTTGGTCGTATGTGGTTGTGGTCACGGTTACAAAAATGTATTATTAATAAATGATAATACATGTATAAAATATTGATAAAATAAATTAAAATCATGAATAACAAACATAATTAAATTATAAATTACATAATAAAATATAAATAATATCACTTGTCAAATAGTAAGTATTTTTGTTTAACATAATGGTCAAACATATTTTGAAATTTGAGCGGTTTACTGGGTTATCATTTATCATTCAAGTATCAATACTACCACAATCACTACACCACAGTTACCATTGTGGTAACGTATATGCTCTTCGAACACGCAACGCTCCGTGTATTAGGTATATGGATGGCCCATCCATTCCTTTATTATCTACGGTTTTGCTTTATTCGATTCATTTTATTTACTATTGTATAGGTAATATTTTATAAAATATGTGCACCACCAACTATCTACTGTTCGTATTTATCCGTTAATCACGTCGTGGGCGCATAACATAATATAATATGTAACATATCCGAAACGAAAATGTATAAATGTCCGTAAGACGAGAGACTGTCGACCAACTGTGCATAAAAAAAAACAAAAAAAAAACATAAATAATAACATTTCGCAAGACGACGCGCGAGTATCTATATTATACAATCGGGCCCATACCCATTATTATCCAGGTATATGATATGATATATAGTGACGTGTAAAAAGTCGAATCGTATAATCGACGAAGATCGGTAAGATACAAAAAAAAAAAAAAAAAGAGTCAAAATAAAACCACAAGACATAATAATATTATTATTATTATTATTGTTGCCGAGGACTGGACACAAAGCGTTTGCCGCCGTCGTTTCGCTGTCGCGGCGGCCGTGACGAAACACACCCACGTACGTAAGACAATAATAATGTATACGCTACCGTGGCGGTAGGTCGTCAAAATGTAAAAATATATACCTATACCTTATACACGTTCATCGGTCGTACGTGTATATATGTGTAACAGTAATGGTTTATACTCGGTGTGAGATGATATTGCAATGAGAAAATCGAGATCAGAGGTGAAACACGAGGTATAATACTGTATTAAAGGTATGATACTTTGGTGAAAGCACGGTTGTACACAACAATGTTGTTACAAAAAGTTTGTGTAATTCGAAAGTTAAATCAACTATCGATTGAAATATTAATACAAATAATATTGTTATAATTTAAAATATTAAATAAAAATTGTTCTTATATCGAAACAATTGGTAAGATAAAATTAATATAACGACGCACATTTATTAACACAATATGACATATTGATTTACAATGGATGCATTGCAGAATGTAGATACGTGATTTTACTGCACAATATAAGATACATGATAATTGATAATACTCATTTTAGTTTTTGAGGGAATCGACAAACAATATCAAATTATAGGTTCAACGAAAATATATGCAGAACTTAGCCATATTTCTGTATAATAATCTCATTTTTGATAAAAATGTATACACGTGGTATTGCGGTTTCATGAACACAGATTAGTTTAGTGGCGAAATTAAAACCATTCGAAAAATCTCCAAGTTGGAACTTCGCTAATTTAAACTTATACTCAAGTTTGAACTCTTAAATCAAGTTCGGTTCGGTTCAACTTTTTATTACTCAAGTTTGACTTTCGAGACTTTCAAGAGTTCGGTTCTATTTTTGAACTTTGAACCATTCAACTCATTTTTAATTTAAATGTATGCAATAGAGAATATATACATAGGTACATATCGACATAAATTATGAATCTAAGATTAAATATCCAGGGACAAATTAACCAAGGAAAAGCAAGTAGTAATATCGGAAATCAATAATCAGCGAATGTTACTATGATTCATTATATTGTTTGGATAGAAAATTCACTAATCGATTAGACCGTGTATTTAATGTTCTTATAAATAAAATGCTAACTCTAAATATCATTTTTTCCATGATAAAAAAAAAATTCAATTAATTTGCCCATATACTCGCTCGCCGTCCCCGTATTTATTTTCTCTATACATTTTCAAACTATTCTTTGGTCGTTTCGTTCACCCATGATCTAGACTTTTCTCTTGAGCTCTCGATGCTGGAAAGAAGAAACACTTATCTGAAATCACATCTAACCGTGCCTGCGACGTCGTCTCATCATCCCGAACTTCCGATACCGGCTTTTGCGACCCTTTCCGACGTTATTCGACGTCGTGGACGTTTCGCGTTTCGGAGATTCGCGTTTTATTGTCCAATTGAACATTTCTTTGTCTACTGTCCGTCCCGGTCTGACTGGGTTGTTCGCTCCAAATATGTGTATATTATCTGTCCGATATCTGAATAGTTTAATTATAAGAAATTTCAACTACTTTATCATAGTGTAGATTATAGATAGCGTAGTGGTAGCAAAAAAAACGCCAACCATTCTATTAGCTTGGTTTTCTAAAAATTACTTTTTAAACCTTGTTTGCGAGAAAAAAATACTAGTACTGGGCCGGTTCTACCACCTTTAGATAAGTCATAGTTAAATTTATCCTTAGGATATCTTTACTAATACCGTTCTACAATGTCTAGATATCCCCGAAGCTGTTGGTAAAGTTATTGGTAACTTGTCAAACAGTTTTATTACTGAATAAGTATTTTATCCAGAGGATTATTCATGTTTCCATCAGATTATTATTATATTATGAAGTGATTTTATGAATTATATCGAGTTTTACCACAAAATTATTCTAAAATTTATATAAAGAAAAGAAAAAATGTTTTGTAATTTTGATTTTATATCGGATGATGATGATGATGATTTACCGAAACGACGGAAAAATGCGTATTTCGAAATCGAATGGAGAGTTTAGATATGTGGGACGATGACGAATTTTTTATGAGATTTATACTTAAGAAATCAACTGTCTTAGAACTATTAACGAAAATTGAATTTCATTTAAAGTCAAAAACTAACAGGTAATTATAGCCTTATAATAAATATATAGTCTGTATATGAAACTATATATCTCTGAAATAAATTCATCATCACTAGGGGCCGGTCAGGCCTTTAAGTTCTAAAATTGTCAAAACAACATACGTGTATTTATTAGGATTAAAGGGTTAAGCCCCCCTAATGTGATTTTGTACATAATATTAATATATTTCACACGAAGTAAAGCTTTTTCACAAAAAAATCTTGATTACATTATATCACTGCACCTATGTAAGTGCACATTTTTTTTTCACAGACAGTTTTAAAATAAAATGTGAAAAATAAATTTTTAAATTTAGAAGTATTTTTATTATAAATAAACATTTTGAACTTTATTTTTTTCAGAAATCGTGCTATAATATCTATAACTAAATTGTTATTGACACTTCGATTTTACGCATTAGGGACAATTTTACTTGCTGTTGGGGACTTTGTAGGCGTCAGTAGAACTTCAGCCTGTAATATTGTTTGAACAGTTACTGAATCTATTGCTTCTTTAAGACTGCTTTATATTAAAATGCCAGTTTCAATATAATATTCAGGAAACTAGACAAGAACTTATTCACGAGGAGTGGAATACAATATTTTTGTACTTCTCAACCAAACTTATTAATCTTTTAACTTGTTCAGTGGCAACATTTTTTGAACGAGATTTATTTTTATTATTTATTTCAGATATTTTAAATTTTTACTGCAATTTCTACAAATTCAAATTACTAATCAGTAATATTTAAAACGTTAAATTCGTACAAAAATTAATAATAAAAATGTATAATGTGAATTTAATAGTAAGTAATACACAATAATTTTTTTTTGTTATCAATTATCAATATATTTATTATTGATAATACAACAATATCATGGAAAAAATAACAAATTACAAATCTACTTAATTAAAGGTTTACTTATCGATCGGATAACAATTCACAACCCAAATATCATTTGTAGGACACAAATTGTTTATCAATAAGATAAATGTCTTGGATAACGTTATTCAATAGATAGTTACCAATTACTTTAACTATAGGTGGTAGAACCAGCAAATGTCTGTTGTTATTCATATATTATGTAACAAGTAGTCAGATCAATGCTTTTATTAAATCATTCGTGAAACAATGACCAGTGGCGTTGATGACGAATACGTGACAACCAACGAGACGATGCAAATATACAATACCGTCCTATTGGATATTATATAATGAACGACGACGATAATAATAATAATAATAATTGTGATATAATCATAAAACCACGATATTATATTATTATCGAATACCGTAAAAATCACGTTTTGTCAGCTAAGTTTACCGATTGTTAAACTGATATAAAAAAATAAATACATTTTTAAATTTTTCCTTCTATTAATAATATTAATAATAATAATTTATTTTAATATTTAGCTTGTATTCGTTTTTAGTATTTTCAATTCTAGCTTTAAATTTTTTGTTTTGAACCCCCCTCTTTCTCTCCATTACAAACAAGGAATATAGTTGAGTAGAATTTTTTCAAAAAAATTTTATTTCTATTCTATTTTTCCAATAACTTCTTTCCAAAAATGCTTAATAAACACAATTTACAAACGTATGAGATCTAGGCTAGGTGGTTAAAAACAAAAAATTATGCATAATGTTTAAATATTGTATTATTATATAAAACAAAGGAAACGTATTATTATAAATGTAAATTTGTAACAATGGCGGTAAAATAGGAGATTATATAATTTTTATCGACGAATCTGTAATACCTTAATCTTAAAATTGAAGCTCTTTTTGGAGAAATATAATTTTATACATCTTTACTTCATTTTCCATATGATTAAAATACGTAAGACTTCCCATTTTACCAATAATAATAATAATAAATAGTAGGTATATCAAAAATTAGATGTAGTAATTTGTAATTTTATTGTTTTGCAAAAATTTAATTATGTATGTTTTTTTTTTAGGAGAGGGGTTGGAAAAATGATATTTGGGAAAATTATACTGGGAAAACTTCATACGTTAATAATAACATTTTTCGGGTAGGTTATTTTTATTCCAACAATTTTGTATATTGTATAATACTCTGTTTATTTAAACCACACAATGTGAACCAAAATATATTAACGATCAACCACCTGTTAATAGTATAATCATATTGTCCGCTGTAGCGTTGTAGATAATTTAAATAGAAGTATTAGGTAGGACCATTTTAAGTACCTATATACAATTTTGTAGTATCTATTCAATATAAACTATAATAGGTAGGTTTAATACTATTAAACACGACAAAGTAGCCAAGTTGTAATATACCTAATATTATTATACATTATAGCTATATATTATGTATATAGGTATTCTCCTTTCCTATCTCTTTCGTATTTAGGGAGAGGGAGCCTGTTTTACTCCTCTCTTTCGTCATATCCAGCATAGTTCATTCCACAAGGTTTACCTGTTGTAAAATGCACGTACCGTGTCGGTGTGCGAAAATGCAGGCGATTAATAGGCGGTTTACAAGATAATGACTTCGAGACGGTGAGACCGCATTACTTTTATTATTTTTTTACACCTTTTTTTTTTTTTTTTTTTTTTTTTGTTTTTAATATCGTCGTTTGGCATGTCGATAATGTACCGGTAATGACGACATAAATCAAAACTCTCGAGTCTATGCCCTATGCGTGTCTGTACCCTCCAGATGCCCTCGCCCCAAGTCTTAACGACGAAAGTGGTTTGAAACCATATAATATAATAGTACTTACAAGCATAATATTTTGCAGGTACAACGTCGTCGTAATAATGCAAGAGAAATATTATTGCACGTATGTTATTGCACACCTATGAAGTGTCAGAGACCAGGCAAATCGGTTATGTTAAATGTAGAAATAAAAAGTGGTATAAAAACTATTATTGCATATAAATTTAATTAGCCAGTCTTTATTGAAATTGTATATTTTTACTTATGGTGCTAGACATAATCATTACACCACAGAGCGTTATCGCTGTCATCAGCTGTTTTCTTCCCAAGGTTTTAGATAATTGGTCATTGGTCATCAGTAAACGAATATTAATGGAATGTAAGCACGGCTTATGTGCATACGGCTGGCACTTGGATAAATGATTCAACTTTGCGATAATTACGGTGCAGGTATGATCAAAATCGTCTATACTACATTTGAACGAGCCAATAAAAATATAGTATTTTACTTGTGATATCTTGATACGACACGGAGAGTTTAGAACTCACTATTAGCCTTTTAGCAGGTGACCTTTTATGTGTAACAAAACTAGACGCATGTCGTTCATTTTATTTTAAAAAATCAATTAATTTTTTTATCATCAATTATCATATTAATTTTTGTTATTAAATTTCATCCCTTGATTGATTAATCTTCTATTCACAAATATTGTTTTTAGAATTGAAACCTGCTTACAGTTCATAATAATATTGCTTTAGTAATTTAAATTTCTATTTCATAATTTTCCAACAATTCCAAAACGTTGGTGTGATAATCTTTTTTTTATATAAATCGACAACAATGAGAGTTCTGTTTAGTATTGCATTCCCATAGTCCGATAACCTAAATAAGTTTGATAAAATTAGCGTATAATATAATATAAAATTAGTGACAGCACGAACTATTTCAATTTTTATTGTTATATAGTTTGCTATAATCATTTTTTTTTTCGGTATAAATTGGTGCTTTTTTCATATATTTGTATAATTTGGTTTACACCACCAACCCCATAAAAATGAATTTGCACATTCGTAAATTTGACCTAATTCATGTTGCCACTTGCCACTACATAACAATGATTCTACACGAACGAAAAATATTTATTCCAAATGGGCGAGTGGTGTATACCTATCGGACGGAGTCATTTGAAGTAACATTTAGATTAAATAAGATCTGAAAACAAATAAAACCTATTAAATGTTGATAATATATATATCTTAGAAAATAATAAAAAATATCCGATAACGTTAATAATAAATATGTATAAAATACATATTTAAAATACCCCTGTGGAGAGGGCTAAGAATACCTCCACGGTTTCCTCGTGCCTGTCGTAGAATTCGACTAATTGAGGTTGCGTCAGGTCGACAGCCGGCATAAAACTTGTCAAAAAGTATGAGAAATCGTAAAAAGAATATAGGCGAGTTTTCCCATCTCGGATGTTCGCGGGGAAAACAAAATTGCGTACTTGGGTGTGGAGATAGCCTAAGGGACCAAATGACTAGTACCAGCCTGACAGCGGCTGCAGTAGCCGTTCAATCAGTTATATGTGCTGGTCTACCCAACGGCCGTGATGTCGATGGTGTAGAGAAAGCACCGAAGTGTTTTGGGTTAGATTGGAAAGTTGGACGGCTTAAGAAGCTTAGGCGATTGCAATATATTCATTAGATATATTAATAAATTGTAAACGAAATATAAATCAAGTCTGATTCTGCGTTGCTCTAGAGATTCAAGATTTAGATAAGTGGGTAAAGGATTGTACGATAAATGGGGAGGAGTCTAGGTATATTACATTTGAAAGTTAGAAAACATCAAAATGTGTTCTGACATTTTTCTAGCGCAGTTTTTAAACCAATATTGCAAGGTGACCACATAATAGAACTATAATATAAAATAGAGTGCTCTAACAAACAATTAATTGAAACAAAAGCATTTTTATCATTGAAGTCAACACAGCTTTGATATAAAAATCCCAGCAATTTTAGGGCCTTATTTTTTTATGTGAAATGAACTTTTTAAATATTGAATATTGAAATTAAGTGAATATGAGCATTAAACGTAAGTTTAAGTTCGAAAAGTACACCAATATTCTTTATAATTGCCGTACAAAATGCGCACGCGTGTCTGCTGAATATGAAGATGAATAATAACTGTGTAATAATAAATCGAAAATTTGTAAAATATAGATAATTATTCTGAAAATATTTAAATGTTAAGTATGTAATTAAGTAATATAAATATAAATATTTTTTTTTTATTATTATATAGTAATAAAATAATAATGTATTTCATAGAAAATATGAATAATTGATATCTAACTTAACATAACTACAAAATAAATATTTTCATTCATCGTTGTTGTCAAAAAAATAAACATATAATAAACCTTAAGCTAATTTGTTAATTTTCCTTGTAGACAAACTGCAAAGCAAACAATTTTAAATTACAAATAAAACTCCTCTGTATTTATTATAATAGAAAATGCTTTTGGTTATCCGTTCACTATCATTTGGTCTTCATAATAATCACAAACGAGTACCTATTATATTTTTCCCAAATAAACAATTATCTATCCATTTTATAAGAATTGGATACTGAGTGATTTAGACTAAAAATACCTATTATCGAGATTGTATGAAGGAGAAGGTACTTGTGTTACAGGACACATTTTTGGATATTTTTTTCGTTTTATTTAAAAAAAAAATACTATAAGACATGGAAAATTCAATACAACTTACAATAATGGAATTCTTACAGAAACTGCTGTCAACTTGTTAAGATTTTTATTTAATCTTCTAATAATGTAAAATGAAATAAAGAATCGTCCAATATCGGGGAACACCAGGCAGTGTTGTACATTATGGTGTTGCGGGTTTCCATTGTACTGATTCGGGAATGCATACTTGCAGTATAATATATACTTATAACAGCGGCCGGCCATATACATATTTGAAGTTATTAACGACAAAAATAAGTTTTTATAATAAATATGAGTTATTACTTAATAGTTAATCAAGAATGGCTTTATATGTACTATAGTACTATAATAGGTACGTATATTACTTTATGCGTACCTAATGCAATTAAGCAAAGAAATATTGTCCCTAGACCAACATAAATGGTAAGTATGTAAACTTTGAAACGAAGTCCAGTTGACAAATTCTGATTTTAGTAACTTTCTTAACTTGTTAAAATACTTAAAATACATAGGTGTACATACGAAAGAAAATTTAAAATTGTAACTTTAAGTAATTACGCGTGGCATACAGAACTAACTCACCTAACTCACTAATTTCAAAGAGTAATAATTTAATAAAAAAACTTTTATGATTGTAGTTTTGATTTTTGAAATAAGTGCAATAGAGTATTAAATTATGTCAAACACAGAAAAGAAATAGAAAATAGAGTGGCTGGTAAAGCAGATGTATACCAAAATATTTTATGTTGTAAAAATTAAAGTTAATAATTTAATTTTGTTTTTTTGTTGTTGTTTAAATGTTAAATAAATTTATGTTTTATTGGAATTAATTTATTATAAAAAAAAAATAAGTAGGTATAAATACTTTAATAATAAAATATTTTCGTATTGAGTTTTATTGAAATTCAATAAAAGGTTTTATTTTAAAATGTTTACTAAGCAACAACTATTAAAATTTTCTTTTATGAAATATGGCTTTTTCCCTTTTAAGTGTACCTACTTCCATATGTAAAATGTTTCTGTAGTATCGAAGTGCAATAGGTATAAGGGGAATATATATTAATAACATTATATTAATAATAATACACAAAAACATGTTAAATTTGTAAACATTAGCTTTATAATAGAAATGTTCAATGTAAACATATAATTCAACTCGAATAGGAAGGTTCAGATATTCTCCATCAGAATGCGTATCGTTAATTCGTTTTACTAATATGTCTATAAAACTACACAATACTATGATATTTACCAAGGTATATTATAATAATGACAATATGGCGATGACTGATATTGTTGTTGTAGTTTACGAATGTATAGTAGACACTATATTTATAATAAGTGGTATGTATCAATGAAATGATAAAGTGATGATACAATAACCAAAATTACAATATATTATAGGTACTATTGTTACAGCTCGACTAAAACTGTCTGTATATTTTATATGTATGATAATAGCATATTCTTAATGATAGCATAGCGCCGTCTAATTTGTTTATTTTTCATGGATTTGTTCATTTTCTAACAGGTCTACACCTAATAGCATGGGCAAAAAGGCCAAAGAACGAAGATTTTACGTATATTATATAAGTACGGACGTTTATTGTAGTTAACTCCCCTCATCCAATATAGGTATGAAAGAAATTACATTTATGCAACAACACGTATATTTTTTATGATTCTCACTAGGTTCGGTTCTGTACTAAATTAACATTGATAAATAGTAATACATTTGAAAATAATTTACCATCTAACTAAAAAGGACATTGGGATTTTTTTGCCAAGCCGAAATAAAAACAAAAACACAGACGATTTGTCAAATACTGATGTATTTAAATCATTATGCATTATATACATATTTAATAAAATCAATAATCATATGTAACATATTTTGTAATATCATCATATACTTTAAATAAACATGAATTATATATTAATAGATTACTCAGAAGGGCGTTTTTAATTAATTTATATTTTGAAAAATACATTATTAATGTGGTAGTTATAAGCATAGTTAGTAATTTTGAATACTGAAAGAACTGATTACAGTATATCATTGTCATTATAATTGTAGCCAAGTATTTTTCCACGACTCTTAAAGGTACTTCCGCCTTCCTCGATGGTTTCGGTAAAATAACCAGTTCATCAAATAATTTTCTTCCATTGATATCTATAGTTTAAAATTTTTTTAGTAATTTATGATCCATATAATTTTTCATAAACTTTTTTTTAATAATTCCAAATGCCATAAAGAAAATCAAAACAATTAATTTTTCTACTTGTTTAAATCGTTAAATAAAAAGAATTGATCCAATATTGGTAAGAAATACATATTGTGGATTCTGACGAAGCGAGGAATGTATTCATTTTAATATTATATGTTTTCTTTATATGCCTGTATACATTTTTTTAGTTAGAATGAGTTGAACAGAAGTTTTCGAGTAAAGAGGTTCTTTGATATCAAATTGGTTTTAGTTGGTATCTTAGAGAGGTAATTTTTAAAATTTCCCAATTAAGCGTGAAGAAAATCTACTTTAATTAAGGAAATATTTAATAAATGTATGACAAATAACAAAAAAAAATTGTGGTTACATATTTTTTTTATAATATTATATCGACCGTCACACAGAATCATCTTTCGAATTCAAAATTAAAATAATACTCTATCCTGGCCAATATAGGACGACTTATTTGAAATTACCTTCTTTGCTTGTTGAATATAAGTATCTAAGAAGATGTAAATTAATTTTCATAGTCAAATATTTTTTTATATTATTATTTTCCTTTTACACTAAGATAATATTTCAAGATTTTTTGCAAATTTGACTTGCTTTTTTTGCATAAGTGCATAACCACACACACACTCACACATGTAAATACCTACATAACCACAATATCTATAAAATCATGAGGCCTGTTTATCCGTGGAAATGCACTGGAATAGCCTTGGCTGTCCATGCGTCGGTCATTGCTTCATTGATTGAGTTTTGTATTCCTATTTCCGTAATCACTAAGAATTTACGACCGAATCGCAAGGATGGGTGTCAACTAGTTAATAAGTTAAAGTTAATTAAAAATCATATTTTATTATTTTATTTTTGGATAAATTAACTATTGTACTTTGTAATTTTAAATTAAAAGGTAATTATTACGTAGGTACACAATTGAAAATATACCAATAAAGATGAAAAAATTAACTTTAACTTTTGGATTAACTGAGTCAAGTTAAGTAAAATCTGGTTTTAACTTTAAACACTAACTAGGTAGTTAAGTCATTAGTTCATTAACTTTTAACTTGTAACTATTTAAAAAAATTATTTTTTGTAAACTCAACTGTATCTAGTTAATTATTTCATTAACTTTGCCCATCCTTGCCAAATTTTATTTTTTTCAATAGGAAAACAGAAAACAATTTAATAAATAGGTAGGTACAGGTGCACATTAGGACATTACTTCATTTTCCTCATAATACATTTTTTCTTAATTATTTTCAAACATACGAGTTACTCGGTAGATATCTTCTCATCTTGTGAACCAGTATCTTATTTATAATAATATTTAAATACTACTATAAAAAAAGTCCCAGTACGTTATAATTGTATGATAATTATGATTTATAAATTAATTATTTTGGATTCTGAGCAACTGTAAAATAATTTGACCTTTCATTTTTACATAATATACTTTGATTTTTAAAGGTACTACGTCAACTATGCCTACGAAAATAATTTGTATTTAAATAATTAGACAATATTTATGTCTAAATAATATTGTTGGAAATTCACAATTTCCCATTTTTGGGCACTTCAAAACTTTCATCTATTACTCGTTATGCCCCTGGATCGTTGATTACTTTGATTAGTATGAATAGTAATTAGTATGATAACATTTTGAAAACAATTTTACCATTTATAGGCTAAAAATAGAATTTTAAAATTTTTATTAAATTAAAAAAAAATTGGGGTTTGAGATATGTTTCCAAGAATAGTAATTCTGCTCAAGTCTATTTCAATGAAAATGAAAAAATTGGTATCTAAAACTAGTATTTATGCCACTTAAAAGCATTTGAATTACCTAATTAATCCTAATTGTGTTTTCTACTTTTGCGTGGTATATTTTTTTTTAATATTGAAAATAATATTTAGAACTAATGAATAATTTTCAAACCGATTATATTATTATACTTTTCTCTTAGCATCCCTTCCAGTGATTTGAGGTCGGCCACTCTGCCTATAATCTTCATTTACTTTATTTATCATAGTTTTTACTTCCACATCAGTATTTTTTTAAATTACTAAAATCTGTCTATTTTTAGGTCTCTCTCTTTCTACTTCTCTTTTCATTAATATTTATTCCAAATATCACTCTTCTCGTAATAAATCTATAGGTACTAGTACCTTCATAAAGTTACGTTACTCACAATTTTTCTTCCGGCTTCTACTACGCTATACAAGAGATTTTACCACCATACGTTTTTTTCTTTATTTACAAAATTTTCGATCAAATTGTACTCTAAATTTTCTTTTCAAATCATGTGTGATATCATTCAACCACAATATTTTTGTCCATTTTTAAGGCCTATTCCTTCGTGTTTTCCAATATTAATCCCTACTTTGATAGTATTATTTACACTTTTCGCATCACATGTTCCAGGAATCGTATCCGATATTCTCTTATATATAGAGCGTCGGGATTAGCGTCGTTCTTATAATCTTATTTATTTTCTCTATAACGCCTAGTTGAACTTTCCTTTTTATGCTCGTGTTCTATACTACAATATCGGTCTCCGTATTCATATTGTTTCTCGTCAACATTTAATATTTTCTTGTTCCCGGTCAATTACCGGCTGTCACGTTCAGGTTTTGATGTAGTGGGAGAGGGTGGAGTTCATGAGTTCATATAGATTTAGTCGGAAAAATAAGAAATAATTTTTTTGCTCATTTACACTTCGAAAATATATTTCCGTCGGTATTTTAAAGACACTCGCCTCTTCTCGTCATAAATATTTCTTCGTGCTGGCCCTAGTCCCGTTCTGGCGTGAATCTCTCTTTACCGGAGAATCCATATAAAAAATATTTGTAATGTTTTACTCTTATCACATACACACAAAATAGCACCTGTAACCGGACATTTTTATTTTTATTTTTTTTTATCAATAAATAATAATCAATTGTTGCAATATAATATAACAACGATATTATTATAATGTGCAGGCCTTCAACAAAACGTGACAAAGCAAACGGCGGGCGTTGGAGTTGGGGAAACCGTTTCGTGTATACACGCGAGTTATAATTGTCGAGTTGACGACACAAACACACGCCCGCACCGAACAGACAGATCGTCTTGCCGACAACTTGTGCGACCATGAGCCCGAAACAGTGCACTCACAACTATTCGCCGGACGGCGGCGACAAGGGAGGCGCGGACGCGCTGTTGGTCGGGCCGATGGCTGACGTCCCGGATACGGTGACCGAACGGGGAGAGGGTGGCGGACGTGACGGGCGCAGCGGTTCGCTGGAACTGATGCGGTTCGCGGTCGAACAGATGTACGAACAGGCCGAATGGGTGTACGAGCTGGAGACGTCGACGAACGGTACGCGCGACCAGCGCCGGTACGTGTTGGACAGCCTGGTGAACATGGCGCACGTCGGACACCGTTACCTCCGGCACGGCGACCCGGAAGTCCGGGAAGCCGCCGACCTGCTCACCACAGGCACCGCGTATTTGATCGGCCGGATGTACGCAGCGTTCGGTACGCCCACCAGCCTGTTGCGGTGATCATCAGCTTGTGCCGCGTCCCGCCACAACGAGATCTCGGTTTTTTTTTTGTTTTTATTTTTCGTTCCCCCCTCCTCGGTAAGTCCTGCGCACATGTCGATCCTTTGGTTTTATTATCACTTAAATACTACCTCAAACAATATCATATGTATCGTGTTATCTATTAAACAGTGTTATCGTATAGAGTGTAGAATTTGTTGGGACTGAATGATGATTTTACGCCATATGTTCCATTTGGATTAAACGTTTTCATAAAAAAATACAGATTATTATTTATTTTTTTCATTTTTATTCATTCTCTCGAAGAATCGATGTTATATTGAACTTGGATAGAAAAAAGTGGCGTTCGGAACGTTTACTTAAAATTGAATTCGTTCACGTTCAATTGAATCGAAAAAGTACACCTTCTTTGAAAAAATAAACGCATTTATCTGATTGTACATTTTGATTGAATTTTGATTAAACTATACATTTTCTTATATATGTACATATTACTAAAAAATTAATGATTCACAGAAAAAATCGTTTTAATTTCATGTACTTTTGATTATTATTCTTTTATAATTATATTTAAATATAATATTGTTTATAGTGAAATATAAATATATTATAATTTAATTTGAACGGCCTGAAAATCATTCAAATTATCTATATAAATGTCGTACACGTTCATGTTTCTATTTGACAGAAACGAGTGGCGTTTCGTGTATTGTACACAAAATAAGAACCTGTACATTTGAACGTACGTTCGTGTACGTCGTTCTTTCCAAAGACTGAAAAAGAGATAGGTAAAACTATTGTAAATTATACGACACTTTTTTAATTATTATTTATTTTGTGCAAATAAATTAACTTTGTAATGCTGGAAACGTGAAATATTATATTATTTAATTGCGGTCAAATTTAGTTTAGACGTTGTGGTGATTTTTATAGAGGTATATTTAGGTCTATTTAATGGTTGGGGGGAGGGAGAGATATGAGATAGTTTCTAAATAGAAAAATTATATAATTTAATATGACGAAAAATTAAAAAATTAATAATTTCGATAAATAGCCAAAAATTGATAACATATATTGTAATATATAGGTATTTATACCAGGAGCAAGTATCTACGAACATTATTTCTGGAATCCGGAATTGTGAGAAAATAATCCTAATATACATAGGTAGTTTTTTCATTTTACGTTTTGTATACGTAAAAATATTAATGAAAATTTTTTTTTAAAGATTCTTTACGGTGCAGTAATTCACGGTTCAGTACTGTAGCTTTCGCGACGTGCCGTGTCTACTTGGTTTTTAACATTTTGTTTATTTACGTGTTGTTAGATATTTTCGAATTAAACTGTCTGAGAAGGCGACGATTGTATAGTATTTTGATAAGTTTATATTACCTTAGGAAGTGCCTATACGATAATATAATATATCATTATCTATGCACAAAACGCCTCCGAGTTCAATTTGTCATGTTCAATTGTTAGGTTAATCGACGTAGCTACCGAATAATTACCTAATAATTAATCTATCGTGAAGTATCTATACAAGGTGTTCTACGAGGACTTTCGCATCGTAATTTTTCCTAAACAAATGGAGACTTAAAAAATATACATTTTATTTTGAAAAATATAAAAAAACATAGTAAAATATAAAAATAAATATTGACATGATGATACAGTAGATTTTTTGAAAACGTTGATGGGTAAACTACCTATTTAATTTCGTCAATAAAATGATTTTATATTTATTAACGGAAAATTAAAAGAAAACTAAATTTGCGTGACTATTCAAGAATGAAATTTATCGTAATTTAAATAAATACCTTTATTATTTCATAGTAAAAATGAATAAAAAATGAATAAATAAAAAAATAAAAATATTCACTGTCTCAATGTTATATGTATATAAGTTAAAAATTTAAATAATATTTTCTGGACTATTATTTATTGGTTTTTTTTTTTTTTTTATATAATTAATCTAGTAGATTTCCAGTAAATTGTTTTAAGAAAATTAAATATCTTTATTTACCTAGGAGTCATATTATATCATATTACGGCAACTATTAAATTTTCGTAGCCCGTAATGCACACCCTGTACATAGGTATGGGTTTAAATGATATAAACGAACGATGGAACGTTTTGTAATATAATTAGGTACTTTGTCGATAACACGTTTTACTTAAAGCTAAAAATGTGTTACTTTTGTAATAATATAATGTCGAATTATCATATTAAACAACTTTAAACATGACCCTACGCGTAACTGTGGGCCGAATGCCTAAATAACTTGAAGACTTGTAAACAGTACTTTTAAAATAGTTATCTAAATACGAATTGGAGTATTTTTTAAAACACAAACACAAACACAAACAATTTCTAAACATTTAAATATTAATGTTGTAAAAACCTTACTTAATGAACCTATAAATTTATAAAGAAAAATAGATTTTGAAATGTCTTTTGTATGATGTTTATAATAGTAAAATACGTATACTATGTGAACACTTCCAATTTCTAGACTCATTTTATTTTGAAATTTTAATTATTATTATTATCTTAATAATCTGTTTTAAAATTCCTCATCTTTCTTGTTTATGCGTTTACCCAAAAAGTAGAGAAAATAGAAAAATTATGTCTTTAAAGTATCATTCTGATTCCTGATCACAATAGTTGCACATAAATCTTAAAATCAAAACACGTGTAGTGATTGGATCAAGTGTTTTGGTTAAAATGTTTTTAATAAAAATAGAATAAGAATAAAAAAAAAACATCATTGT
This sequence comes from Pemphigus obesinymphae, assembly GCA_025469235.1. NCBI lineage: Eukaryota > Metazoa > Arthropoda > Insecta > Hemiptera > Aphididae > Pemphigus > Pemphigus obesinymphae. Next base: position 96,221 of record JAIPRL010001078.1, read on the forward strand.
AAAATCATTATTTTATTATTATATCATTGTGATTATATTATTATTATATCATTAGTTCCATTTCTGTAGAATGTAAAACAATTTTATATCATCAAATGAGGCAACATTAATTTTGAGGTGAAAATTTAATTTCAAAAATATTTAAAAATACGTTAGGGTTATCATATTATATTATATCTAGTACATACTCAAGTAAGTAGAGGCCTCTGAGGAAGGGGGAGAAAGGGAATACCTTCGGCTGGTTCGGCAGTTGGGTGGCTGGTTCGGATTTTTACTGCTTGACCCGGGGTGACTGGCTCGGCTCCTTGATGATTCTGGATCGACGGTTGACTGGCTCCTCTGGGTCGTTTCGATGGTGAGCCCGGTGAATATTGTGGGATGGCACACTCAATTTCCGTGTTTGCAGAGTTCCGTACAGTTATATTAGCTATGCGTTGAATTCCAGATGAAAAGTGCACAGTGCCCTTCTTAAATATTCTCCGGTCATTGGCATTGCAAATGGGACAGCCTTATGGGCCTATGTGCTCTTGTTAGGCTTTTAGCTTATGAAGAGTTGTGTACGATGATGAGAGAATTGTCTTTCGAAGATGTAGAAATATAGCCCAGTCGATGGGGGATTTGAACTTACAAAAAATAATCAAGTTTTGAAACTCGGGAGAAAGTTTTGTCTTGGGGCACTGATTAACCAAAAAAAAGTCGGCATCGATACAAGGTCCGGAACAAAGGTTTTTTCGAGGTCAAAGGTACAAAAAATAGCCTTTTCGTGAATAACTCGCTTTTTAATGATTGTACGACAACAAGTTTAAATTAAAACTAATAGAAGAGATAATTATCTAAAATAAAGGTAACATTTATTTTTCGTGTATTAGTGACCATTTCCGCGGTACAGAGCTTGCCAAATGGCCATTTTTTGAAAAATTCGATTTTTTACAAAAAAAAAAAAAATAGCTTTTTCGTAAATATCTCGCTTTCTATTCATCGTACGATTAATAGCATAGGAAAAAAAATTGTAGAGGAAGAAATTTCCTTTAAAATGATGTATTTTTTTATACACAAACCACTGTTTTAAACCGTTTTACGATTTTTTATATATCAATCCACAAAAAATCCACAACAATACGAGTGCATAAATTAATACGAGTGCAAAAACGAATGCCCTCGGTATAGCGTGGGAGGGATAAAATTTTTTTTTAAAAAGGCTAAGTGATGAGCGGCAAAATAATCGAAGGATATACCCTAATAAAAAAAAAATATTTCGCCCGCCCCCTCTCATAAATTTGTGGGGGGATTAATTCCCCCCCAAATTTGGTTTTTTCTAAAAATATCAATAAATATTATACTTACAACAAAATATTTCAATTAAAATTTTTTTATCGTTTAATTCTCTAAAAGTTTTGTAATTACATATTTTTGTCTAAATGTAAAGGTCAGGCTAGAAAATGAGACTCAAATCACCCTATTTGAAAAAAAATTAAACCTTTTTCCTATTATTTACCTGTCCCTAATTGGAAATGCATCAATAGAGTTTTTTTAAAGTATTTTTGAGTAGCTGAGAAGTTGTACTCTATAGATATGTACATGAAATTTTTACCAAAAGGTTATTTGTATTGTGTAATAACAATTGTTCTCGCAGAAAATGGCTAAAAATGAGTTTGTAAAAAAAAAAAAATGGCCTTTGAGTAGATATCTCGCTTTTTATTGGTCGTGCGATAAAAAGTTTCAAATAAAAATTGTAGAGAAAAAAATTATCTACAAAAAAAATGTATTACTTATGTACGAGCAATCGTAATCACGGTACACGGCTTTTAATATGGCCGCCTTTTAAAGAAATTTTATAACACGAAAAATAATGCATAATATGCCTTTAA